>JABUQX010093597.1:22500-32500 GCA_015478945.1 Trachelipus rathkii | reverse complement strand
AGTCATTAAAATGGAAATCATTTATAAATTATTAAAAGCAGAGAAAATATCTTCCTTCTTATTGCAAATTGTTAGTGTTAAAGATAAAATAAGAATTATCTTTTATACATTTATTTAGCCAATATATTGAGAATATTTACAGTAAACAAGAACTATACTTTTTTAATGTAATAAAATAAGAAATTTCAAAGAAAGGAAGAACTAAGAAAGAGAAAAAGGAAGTAAAAGATATTGGGTGATAATTTTTAATGTAGAAGAACTTCTTTGGCAACTTTCCAGCAATAGTCAAAAGACTGAGAGAGAGAGAGAGAGAGAGAGAGAGAGAGAGAGAGAGAGAGAGAGAGAGAGAGAGAGAGAGAGAGAGAGAGAGAGAGAGAGAGAGAGAGAGAGAGAGAGAGAGAGAGAGAGAGAGAGAGAGAGAGAGAGAGAGAGAGAGAGAGAACATAAACACACACACACACACACACACACACACACACACACACACACACAGACAGACAGACAGAGAGAGGCAGAGAGAGAGAGATAGAGGGAGAGAGAAGAGAGAGGGGAAATGTATACAAAAAAAAGAGAAGAAGAAAAAGGGACTATGAATGTGAATATCTTCTTGAATAAGAGTTTCTTGAAGCATTTTATACTCCCAGCACATTTCGAGTTATTGTACTTAAATTTTTAATAGCACAATCACACAAAAATTAAAATAGAAAGTAGGAAAAAAATTATCAATAATAAAAAAAAAAAGAAAAAAAAAAAAACAAAAACTTTAATTACTAATAAAAGAAGTCTTAAATCGATAATATGAATAATAATTAATATTGGAAAATAACATAAAATCAAACCTTTGCTCACTCCCTCGTATTCCCTATAGACTTTTAAAGGCTTTTGAAGTCCGGAGTGTGATATTTCTCACCCTAACATTGTTTGACAAGATTCTTCTGTGTTTGGCAATACTAATCTGCTTCTTGTCAGCAAAGCTTATCATTTACTGTGTCTTCGAGTAGAACGTGACAGGATATTCATTTACAAATGTGACACTAAACCTCTTCATATATATATATATATATATATATATATATATATATATATATATATATATTATTATTGTTATTATTATTGTTATATATATATATATATATTATATATATATATATATATTATATATTAGTATATATATAATATATATATATATATATATATAGCATATATATATATATATATATATAACTATATATCTATATATATATATATATATATATATATATATATATATATATATATATATATATATATATATATATATGTTATTATTATATATATATTATTATATATATATATATAAATGTTGTTATTATAAAGATATATATAAAGAGTTATTATTATACATATATATATATTATTATTATATATATTATTATATATATATATATATATTATTATTATTATATATTATTATATATATATATATATATATATATATATGTATATATATATATATATAAATATATATATATAGTATTATTATTATATTATTATTATATATATATATATATATATATATATTATTATATTATATATATATATATATATATATTGTATATATATATATATTATTATTATTATTATATTATTATTATATATACATAGATATGTTATTATACATATATATTACATATATTGTTACTATATTACATAGTTATTATTACATATTATATATTAAGTTATTATTACATATTATAAATATATACATATATATTATTAAGTTATTATTATTATTGCTATTAATATATATATATATATATATATATATATATTATATTATAAAGAGATCAATTTATTTTATGTTAAATAGATTTATCAATCAATCTGAACCTACCTTATATATATATATATATATATATTAAAGATATATATAAATATATATAGACATATATTATTATTATTATATATATATGTTACTACTATTATTACGCTGGCTATTTATATTAGCATAAAGAAGAAAGCAGCGAGCATGGTTGTTGTATATATATATATATATATATTTAGTTATATATAGTTATGGTATAGTGCTAAGTTATTATATATATATATATATATATATATATATACATATATATAAATATATATATTTATATATGTATATATATATATATATATATATATATATAAATATATATATATATATATATATATATATATATATATATATATGTTATATATATATATATATATATATATATATATATATATATACTGTATATGACACTTCTATACTCTTGCTGCCTCGTGCTTAGCACACGAGATAACATCATAGAAACGACTCATCTCACAAATGTTACAAGTTAAGATTAAATTCTCTTATTTTTTTTATGAAAATTGGTCAAATAAAAGGAAATATTATAATAAATACAGATGAGAATTTAAAATTGAAACAAAAGTATAAAAATTATCGCGGTTAAATAACTATTTTTCAACAATTAAAAGATGACTGTTCGTGCTTTAAACCAAATAATAGAGATTGTGTGTGTGTGTTTGAATTTAGAGTATAAAATTGTTTATATTGTTGCCTTTGGTATTTCTTAGTTACATTCTCCTTTTATGAATAAATAAGGTGAGACTGTTTTAAGTTTATTTTAAACGTATATATACATATATATATTATTTGTAAATATTATATATATATATATATGTTATTATTATTATTACAGCATATATATATATATACATATATGTATATATATTATTTTATTTTATATATATATATATATTATTATTATTATTATATATATATTATATAGAGTATATATTATTGCTTATTTTTGTGCTATGTTATTGTTGTTGTTGTTATATATATTATTATTATATATATATATATATATATATTATTATGTTATTATATAAATATATATATATATACATATATATTATTATTATTATTATTATTATATATTATTATTATATATATATATATATATATATATATATTGTTATTTATTGAAAGAAGAAAGATATATATATATACTATGTATATTACATATTGGCTATACATATAAAGAGCAATATTGTTGTTATATATATATATATATATATATATATATATATATATATATATATATATATATATATATTATATTATTATATATATATATATATATATATATATATATATATATATATATATATATATAAAGCGTGAGGAGGTGGTGGGTGTGTTGTAGTTATCTCTTCTTCTTCTGCTTGCTCCTCCGCTTCATGGGTAGTAGTTGATGTTCTCTTGAAGACTCTCTCTTGTAGTAGAATATTAAAAATTCTTTTCGATTTGAATTTTTACTGAATAAATTTTTAGAAAACACTGTCTACTATATCTAACAACCTTGCACACATGCCGTTAAGTTCATCACTTTTAAACACTTATTATCTTTCCTAGCTGACATGCGAGTTAAGAATTTATGAAACTTCAATCTTATATTAAATGAAAAAAACCGGCAAAAAGACTCGCCAAAATCTTAAATTATAAATCGAGCTAGAAACAAGATATTTTCAGATATAAGGCATAAAATATGATATAAAATGCTAAAATAACAAAAATTAAATTATTTAGTAATATATATTACAATGATAAAAACCACGATAAAGCATCTAATACAAGGCATCCTTTGGTCAATAAAAATTGTTCATCCTACAACTATATTTTCTTTTAACTTGGTTAAAGAAAACGTAAAACATTTTATAGTATACTATTCGAAACACTATTACTTTAAACAATTATAAACAATATAAACAAGAGCACTATATGTATTGTTGGTACTACATATCACTTTCGCCCCTAAAAGTGGAGCGTATTTTTACACTAAATTTTATATACTAAAATCACTGAATTAATATCATTTAAATATAATCACTTTGAAACACTATTATTATTAAATTTAAAACTGAAATGCGCTTTGTTACCAAATTCACTTACTATATATTTTTTAAAATGCACTATTGGTCCTGTTGCTCAGTAGATGAGTTGGTCTTCATGGAAGGCGAATCATCATCCGATTAAAGGAACCATCTGCGAAGGCGAATTACCAGCCGGTAAAGGAACCATCTGTGAAGTCGATCTACCAGCCGGTAGAGGAACCATCTGCGAAGGCGATTTACCAGCCGGGTGTTGAAACTCGTCCGAAAGATATGAAACTTGATGTTGATCTCTCTGGTGCGATTTTGAAGAAATTATGAATCACCAAGAAGAATACAGCTTGAATGAAGATAATACAGTGACAGTGGTATGAGGTCCTCCATTGTAGTAAACATATCACTATATTGAAATTGATTCCTCTCCATTCTTCTAAGAAAACCAATATACATATAGTAGCAGTGGTATGTGTTCTGCCATTGTATTGTACGTACTACTAAATATATACTGATGGTGATTCATTTCTTCAGGTTATCCATCCATATACAGTAGCAGTGGTATGAGGTGCCAATTGATTTAGACGTAATACCATACATGGATGAATCTTTCCTCTATTTGAACCAGAGCTGAAGAGACAAAATGAAAGTTCATCTGAAGTAATCTGTGAGTCTGTCCCTAGAAAGAGTAGTAGTGTAGTAGTAGTAGTAGTAGTAGTAGTAGTAGTAGTAGTAGTAGTAGTAGTAGTAGTAGTAGTAGTAGTAGCGACGGAAACAGTCACTTTAAACTAAGGTTGGCAGACTTGCGCATTACTTGAGTGCCTTATGTTCCTGTCTCCACCGATTTGTGTTACTTGAAGTTTCTTCATTATTTAACATTTTGAAATTAATACAAGTGTTGACGGAAATGGCATATTACACTGAGGCTGGGAGACCTGGGAATAACGGTATGACTTGTTCCCGTCTTCATCAGACTGCTTGTTGCTTGAAGATTTTCGTTAGTGTGACATCTTGAAATTGAGATGAGCGATGACGGAATCAGCCATGTTAAACTGAAGCTGGTAGGCCTGGGTATTAACAGGGTGACTGATGGTCGCGTCATCACAATGGTGGATTTTTCTTCTTGGATCTGGTCTGCTGCTGGGAATTACTACTGTTTGTTGTCTGCTTCCTTTCCTCGGGAGACCAGCTATGTAGTAAAAGTAGTTCGTCTGCATCTTATTCTTGAATCTTCCTTTTACTGTGACGAACTCCTCGAAGGCGATGATTATTCTTCTTTTACTTCTATATATATATTTATATATATATATATATATATATATATATATATATATATATATATATATATATATATATATATATATATATATATATATATATATTGTCGTGATATTTTATAGATGAGGACACGCGGGTTCAGTATCAATAAATAACTTCTGTTTGTCTAGGGGTTTGAACTATATTAATCCTTTAAAACTTTGCTGAATAACTGGGCTCAAGTTCCAATGAGAATAGTTTCTAATAATCAGGTCGCTGTGCAGGATAGCAAACAATCAAGATAAAGCAGGAGTTTTACTCAAAAGTAATATTAGGAGATAACACAATCACAAGTTTCAAGAATGATAGTACGAAACGCAAAAAAGCCCTTATCATAAAATCTCTGCCTTTTTATAGTCTTTGGCAGTATCTTAAATATAGCAATTAACTAAAATAATAATATCAATTCTTAACTTGATAAGTCTAAAATTAATTATCTACCTATCATATTACAAGCTAATAATTTTATATATCTCAATTTGCCAAAATAAATCTTCTTTTATAAATAATAAAATTGAGTGAATTATGAAATATTATAACCTTAAATAAATAATAGTGAAATCAATAATAATAGTCTTTCCAAAATTAAATAAATAAACTAGTGAATCTCACAATTGAGAAATTATGGCCTCCAGGCAAGATAACTTGACACACGCCCCTCCTAAGAAGACAAAGTGACGTGACATCTTTCGTCTTGAAAAGAACGTCATGGATATCTTCGCCTGAAAAGTGTACAAGTCCTTCCTTCGGTATTTAAACTGTGCCATTGCTTTAATCCACGCTGAAGAGTTTCTTATTTCCTCGGTCTTCGGGATCGTTCCTCTGTTTGGTCCGTTTTGTTCTTCATCTTGGCCTTTCGACATTGCCATGGAAGCAATCAAGATGGCAAACTCTTTTGTATCAACGAAGGTTTGGAGTTTTCCAATTTCAATGTTCTTCTTCTCCAAACAGCCTTTGATCATTCCTCTATTCCAGTTCTCTTGGCCATCCAGAAAGAAGCGGCTGGACTTTGGCTGGCTAAACGTCCTAGATTTTGTTGATGCATAATCCTTTGCATCTTCTGCTCCTGATGGAGAATGAGGAGTGGGAGCGGTCACTGCAACTTCCTCTTGGTTTACTACAGAGAGTTCAAAATCTTTCTTCACTGCACGAGATTCTTGAGCGAGAGGAGAAGAAAGAGCATCATTGATTAACGTTTCTGCAGTCTCTACTAAACCATTCTTCTCATGGTTTTGAAGTTCCTTCCCCTTCTCTTTATTTTCTTCAGGTACTACTTCATTTGCATCATCCTTTTCATCTTGGATATTTTCCAAAGGAGTGGTCAGCTGATCTTCAGATGACGCCTCAGTTTGAGACTTTTTCTCTTCTTTAAACTTCCTTTCATATTCTCCTTCCACTGATGTTAACTGGAACAGTCTTCCCTCTGATCTACTATTAACATCCTCAGGCATCACTGCTGTCACCTCAGACTTTATTGTCTCATTAATACTGGCTCCAAAACAGCTTGAATGTGAGGAGTTTTCTTGGTTTTGGAATGGGAGATTTCCATTCAAACTTTCCACTGTTTTACTATCTTTTGTAGCATGATTTGTTTCGGCGACGGATGTGTCTTTGCCGACATCAATTTTATCACTATTTTTTTTAATAGCATTTTCAACTTCATAAACAACTTCGACAATGGTTATGTGTCCACGTCGGTATTAATTTTATCATTATTTTTTTCAATAGCATTTTCAGCTTTATAAATAACTTCGACAATGGTTGTGTCCACGTCGGTATTAATTTTATCATTATTTTCAGTAGCATTTTCTGCTTCACAAGTAACTTCGACAATGGACGTGTCCACGTCGGTATCATTTTTATTTTCAACAGCATTTTCTGCTTCACAAGTAACTTCAACAATGGATGTGTCCACGTTGGTATCATTTTTATTTTCGATAGCATTTTCTGCTTCACAAGTAACTTTAACAGTGGATGTGTCCTTGTCGGTATTAATTTTATCATCATTTTCGTAACCTATTGTCTCCGGACCTAGCGCGCCTGGGATATTTCCCAATGTTAAATCATATAAGGCGTCGTTCAGACATAAAGCTTCAACGTACCCCGTATAAAACGGAGTGCGAATCCAAATTCTTGCTTCAGGGGCTGTCCTAAGGGTGTTATCAATCAGAAGCATTTTTCTGATCTTGCCTGTGAATTGATGGTTTTTCACGAACTT
Source organism: Trachelipus rathkii (assembly GCA_015478945.1). Taxonomy (NCBI): domain Eukaryota; kingdom Metazoa; phylum Arthropoda; class Malacostraca; order Isopoda; family Trachelipodidae; genus Trachelipus; species Trachelipus rathkii. Next base: position 25,071 of record JABUQX010093597.1, on the reverse strand, counting down.
CTTTCTTACAATTACGCCACTACACCCTGTATCACGAAGTACTGATACATCAACGCCATTTATAGAACCATTCGTTATGGGCATGAGGGAATGTCTGACATTTGAATCATCCTGACATGACATGGATATAACGGGATCATCCTGACATGACATGGACATAACGGGGATCGATTTTCCATTGACGTGCAACATGCCGTCCTTTACCATTTTGCTCACGTCAACACACTCATCATCTTCCACAATTTGACATGCCGCTGCAAAGTCCCCTTTGTTAATAGGATTATCAATTGTAACGGCAGCATTGTGTATTTCTTTTCTTGGGGCGTGCCATCTTCTCTCCGCTGTCTTGTTATCGCGGTTAAACCTATTATCATAATAATGCCGATTACGAGGAAATCTGTTGTTTCCATTTTGGGCAGAATAACAAGAGCTGGAATCGTGGCCGCCTTTGTGGCATATTCCACAAACTTTGGTGTGTTGAGGTTGAGTAATATGACTTTGTATCTCCTCATTATCGTCAGATGTCACATAAGGGTTCGAGTCTTCCCTTTTGGAACAAAGGTTCTTACCCCTTGCTCGAAGAAATCTATCAGCGCGAGAAGCGATGTCGTTTAAACTAGAGAGTCCTACCTCTCTTAGATGAACAGCTAAGTCTTTTGGACAACAGGTGAGAAATTGATCAATTACCATAAGATCGGTTAAACCTTGAAAGTCTTGGTTGAAACTTGAGAGTTCGACACCACCTTGACAGATACGATTTAATTCGATTCAGTAATTGTAATGGACCCTCATCTGCTTTGGGCTTGACTTCTTTGAACTTAGCCCTATAACCATCTTCGGTCATGTTAAATTGAATAAGGAGGGCTTCTTTTAAACTGGAAAAATCATTAGCTAAGTTGGGAGGCAACTTGCTATAAACCGACAAAGCACGTCCAGTTAAACACGCACTTAAATAAAGAGGCCATAAACTGCGATCCCAATTTGAAGATGTCGCATAGCTCTCAAAACGTTGGATGTATGCGTCCATTTCGTCCCTTGATTCGACGAACGGGGCCATATTCGGTACCTTAACATTGGTCGATGGGGATACATTGCTTAAATGGACGGACGATTGAGACTGATTGGACAGTCTTATTTTTTCCAATTCAAAGTTCCGTGTGCGTTCGGCTTCTTCAGCTTTCCTATCGTCTTCATCTTTCTTGAGTTGGGCATTCCTTTCAGCTTCCTCTTTCTTGAGTTGAGCATTCCTTTCAGCTTCCTCTTTCTTGAGTTGAGCTTCCTCTCTTTTAAGTTGAGCATTCCTTTCAGCTTCCTCTTTCTTGAGTTGAGCAATTCTTTCCGCTCTTTCAGCTTCAATAGCGGCTCTTTCTGCCTCAGCAACCTTCTCTTCTTTGTAGGCTTTCTCTCTTTCTTTGATGAATTCAAGAGACTCTTTTCCTTTTAGGCCTAATTCTTTAGCCATCTGGCACCAGGATTGGTAGTCCATTATTAATGTTGACAAAGTGGAGAAACCGTGAAGAATAATAGAGAGGTGAGTAACTGAATTCAGCAAGTGAAGTGAAGAAATACTTTCAAACTATATTCCTTCTCGGACAAGGCCACCCAAAAACGTGTCGTGATATTTTATAGATGAGGACACGCGGGTTCAGTATCAATAAATAACTTCTGTTTGTCTAGGGGTTTGAACTATATTAATCCTTTAAAACTTTGCTGAATAACTGGGCTCAAGTTCCAATGAGAATAGTTTCTAATAATCAGGTCGCTGTGCAGGATAGCAAACAATCAAGATAAAGCAGGAGTTTTACTCAAAAGTAATATTAGGAGATAACACAATCACAAGTTTCAAGAATGATAGTACGAAACGCAAAAAGCCCTTATCATAAAATCTCTGCCTTTTTATAGTCTTTGGCAGTATCTTAAATATAGCAATTAACTAAAATAATAATATCAATTCTTAACTTGATAAGTCTAAAATTAAATATCTACCTATCATTTTACAAGCTAACAATTTTATATATCTCAATTTGCCAAAATAAATCTTCTTTTATAAAATAATAAAATTGAGTGAATTATGAAATATTATAACCTTAAATAAATAATAGTGAAATCAATAATAATAGTCTTTCCAAAATTAAATAAATAAACTAGTGAATCTCACAATTGAGAAATTATGGCCTCCAGGCAAGATAACTTGACACATACCTATTCCATTCAAAAGAACTCAATAGATACGATTTTATGCACAATCTATATTTATCTTTATATATATATATATATATATATATATATAGTATATACAAACACAATTTTCTATATATATATATACTTTATATATATATATATATATATATATATATATATATATATATATATATATATATATATATATATATATATATATATATATATATATATATATATATATATATATATATATGGTGCTGTTCCCTTTTCACATGACTTAAAATTTATGTCCTTAAATAATGTTGGTGCTCTTGGTATTTATTACGAATTATAAAAATAAGAAAAGAAAAAAAAAGAAAAAGAAAAGGAGCTTCACTGTCATTATTA
>JABUQX010093597.1:0-15000 GCA_015478945.1 Trachelipus rathkii | reverse complement strand
TAGCTATAAAATATATGTATATACTCATCAAGAGTTTATTATATATTAATATTATTAATATATATATTATCACATATATATATATATTAGACTATATTATATATATATATATATAGATATATTATATATATATATATTATATATATATGTATATATAATATATGATTAATATATATATAATATATTATATAAATATATTAAGTATATATATATATAATATTATATAATTTAGGCCTATATAGTAATACTTTTGTTTTATGATGAATTATAAAATGAATTATATATCAAAATTTGTTAATATATATAATATATATATATATAATATTATATATATATTATATATATATACCTATATTAAAATTTAGATATATATAATATATATATATTATAATAGTATATCTAACATTATATATAATATATATATATACTATATATTTTAGCTATATATATATCTATACTATATATATATATTATTAGATTATATATAATTATATATACTGCTATTTATATATATATACTATTAGATAATTAGTTATATTTATATATAGTATTATAGTTGCTATTATATATTATATATCTATTGTATAGGTATATATATAATATTTATATATATAATCTATTAGTATATTATTATATAATATTATAAATATATATGTATAATATATATATATTATATATTATATATTATATATATATATATTATATTATATATAATATATATATATATATATATATATATGGTATCTTACGTAAAATAATACCTCAAGATTCGTTTGGAGATCCATGCCATCCCGATCAGAAAGATAACGGGAAATAGAAGGATGTTGTTAAGGGAAACCCTGAACGGCAATTTGATACTTTTTTTCGGTTTAATCTATTTTTCTTCTCCTCTCTGTTTATACAACGTGATTGTTTAATGAATGAATGCCAACTCGATATCTTTGAATGAGTTTTCTCGTTTTTTAATAGTGGCTTTGATTATATTTTCATTTCGTTACTTCAAATGAACATATAATTGGTTAAAAATATATATTATACGTCTATATATAGTATAATTATATATGTATATATATATATAATATGAGCTTATATAGTATATATATATATCATATATAATATATATATATATATATATATATATATATTATATATATATTATATGTTGTGTGTCCATATATAGGTATATATACTATATATATATTATATATATATTATATATATATATTATATATTTAGTTATAACAGTATGTATAATAAGGATATATATACTGTTATATAATATAGAGTATATATCTAATATATATAAATATTAATATAGGAATTAATAATATATAATATATATATATTGTTAGGGTGTACGAAAACATTCGGCTACACTCATTTGTTCAACGGTTCATCCTTATTGCACTTCATTCTCACTTCTTTCTAAAAAGTAGTGTCTATTGGATTGTTCTGCAAGCACTACTTTTTTCATTACACAATCACACACAATTTTTTATTAAATTGGGACAGAAATCCTAACCCGGAGTAGCCAAGAGAAACAGCTTTCAATAATAGCTCCTCAACCTCTTCCCTGTCATCACCTAAGAGTTGGCGGCCTCTCCTGATGGGGATAGTGCCTCGCGTCCTCTAATGATAGGGCTAGTTCCTCGGGGCCTCTGATGATATGGCTAGTTCCTAGTGTCCTCTGATGATAGAGCTAGTGCCTCGTGTTCTCTGATGATAGGGCTAGACTCTTCCGATTTGCCCTTGTTGACGGTTCTCTTTCTTCCATAATTTATGTAACATTTGTGGTGTCTATTCTAATTTCTAATTTGTTGAGCACAACCTTTGTTTTCCTAGACCTAATCTTTTGTTCTTAACCGAGACTCGAGTGTTTGATGCTCCGATAGTGTTCTCTACTCTGCTCCCTCCTATTCATTCACTCTATCTTCAATTCTTATCCTAAGGTGGATTTTGTGCTGACGTAAGCAGATGTTATTTGTGTTCATTTGTCCCTAATTTGGAGTCTTTGGAATTTCCTACTTTATATCTTTGGCTCTCTTATCAAACTACTGTACAACTAAATTCATCTCTATTTCTATCTATCACCTTCTACTCTCTCTCTCTCTCTCTCTCTCTCTCTCTCTCTCTCTCTCTCTCTCTCTCTCTCTCTCTCTCTTCTCTCTCTTCTCTCTCTCTCTCCCTCCCTCCATCTCTCTCTCTCTCTCTTAAATTCTTTGAGTATCTAAACTTCAAAACAAAGGAACCTATTGTAGGAATATTGTAGATGATTTCAGAGTTTATTACTAGATTTTCCTTCATTCTCAAGAAACAGTTGGTGGTTCTGCTCGCAATTTTTCGATTCAGAGCAACCTTGAGCAGTTGGTGCAGCTCCCTACAGGCATGACTCTGACTGCTTTGAAGAAGCACCAGGCATAATTGATCATTTATAGAAGGCTGGAACGTGTATTGATGTGCAATTCTTAATTCCAAATGTTAAATAATGAACAGTTGGTGTAAGTAATTTTGCCCATGTTATCATTTGGGTGAAATTTTCCTCCTTTGGGATTTTCACTATGCCCTTATTGTTGGGCATTCTCTTGTGATAATTCTTTCTTAATATTTGAGAAACATTCCAGCGACTTTTGACATTCCACAAAGGTGAATGAAACTTTTCAAAATGATTCTGATGCTAAAAGTGTTTAGTCTCCGTTAATACTAAAATAATAATAATAATTATAATAATAAAATAAATATAAAATAAAAAATCAAAAATTTCTATTTTTAATATTAATTTTTTTAAAAAAAATATTTGAAATTTTCAGTATTTCACACCTTTTCTTCCAATATATTTTCAGAACGATCTTCTTGCCTAGAAAATAATAATTAATCATTTGTATAGTTCAGGCAACGTTTCGTCACAGTTGGTGAATATTTTTCAAAATCGTTTTTCTTCCTTCCGTTTCTTGTTCATTTATCTTCTCTCTCCTCTCGTCTCTCCTCTCTCTCTCTCTCTCCTCTCTCTCTCTCTCTCTCCTCTCCTCTCTTCTCTCTTCCTATCCTCGTATCATCTCTCTATCTTCTCTCCTCTCTCTCTTCTCTCTCACTCTCTTCTCATTATCACTAAGATATTTTAATGTATATATAAATTATACTATATATTATATATATACTATTATATAAAAAATTTTATATTATTAATATATAAAAAATATAATAATATAAATTATATATATTAATATAAGTACTATATAAAATAAAAAATTAATTCTAACTTAATTACTATATTATATATTTATATATATATATATAATTATATATAATAGGTATATTAACAATAATATTACAGTTGAAGGTTTAAATGTGAGAAAAAACTATTAAGTATATATATATATATATAGGTTATATTTAATATGAATGACACTAATAGTATATATATTATATATATATATATGTATAAAGTAATATATATACTATGAATATAGTATATTATATAATATATAAATAAAATAATATATAGTATTTATATATAAATATATATACAGTATATATCAATAAAATAATAAATTATCTAGTATATATTAAATGATGGAGTAAGTTAGATTATAGTATATTGAATACTTACATATAGATATAAGTTATATATTATATTTATATATAGCATTCTTCTTTTATATACCGTATTACTTTATTAAGGGATTGTTATATTATATATTATTATTATTATTAATTATTATTTGTTATTAGGAGATAATATTATTTTATATTTATTTATTTTCAGATTATTAATATTATTATTATAGTATTATTATTATTATTATTCTTATTAATATTTCATAGTATTGATTAATAACTTTATTAATATGATTATTTATTATTATTATTATTTGATATCATTATTATTATTTATTTTTATTTTATTTTTATTATTATTATTATATATTATTGATTATTAGTATTAATTTATTATCATTACTCTAAGGTATTATTATTCAGGTATTCTCGATTAATATTATTATATTATTATTATTATTTAATTTATTCATTTATTATTATTATTATTATTATTTTAGATTGGATGACAAAAAAAATTGAAGATTTTAATGCATTATCAATATTTTTCATTATCATAGATTAATATTATAATTTTTAAGTAACATTGGGATAGATTAAATTATTCTTATTAGTGGTTTTTCTTCATATTATAATATATATATTATTGATTTATTATATTTATATATTATTATTATTATTATTATTATCATTATTCATTACATTATTATTATTATTATTATTATTTATATTATTTTTATTATTATTATTATTATTATTATTTATTATTATATTATTATTATTCATTATTATTATTATTATTTTATTTTATTATTTAAAATTATATTTTAGTTATCTATTTAAATTTTAATTTCTTTATAAATATCAAAATATATAATTTTATATTGTCTATTATTATTCATTATTATTATTATATTATTTATTATTATTATGTATTATGATATGAAAATAAGTACTCTTATTGTTTACCATTCAATAATTTTCTTTATAATCCGATTCATTCAATCTATACCATTTAAAAAGTCACTATAATAAGCCTGTTTCCACAATTTCTTAAACCGACTTCACAACCTAAACTAGGCAACAGAGAAACAGGTTCTTCACTAGTATAAAGCCCTATAGTAGAACCCTATAATAAAATAATTCAAATTAGTTAAGTCCTATATTTGCTCTTTCAATTGTCTATTATTTTAATTTTTCATTACTATCAATTATTAATTCTGAAAAGTTAAGCTTCCTTACCCTTGAGAGGCAACGAGGGGTAAGCTCATAAAAGATTTCTCGTTTTTAGAATGAAGACGATGGTTTTAACACTGCACTGCAATATAAATTTTTAGCGTTTTACATTACCTATTATAATTTCGTCCACAAACACTATTTTATAAACATAATATACTAAAATTAATATTTAGAAAAAGGAGCACCACTCACCTTTGGAGTGATGTCTGAGATCATTCATTCATTCATCAAAATTCAGACTAAGTGGGCTGTGTTATAAAATATGATAAGCAGCAACAACAAAATGGAAACTTCAAATGTGTAAAAATGTCAACACTTAAATTTCACAAAATATAATCATTTATCTGCGACTATATTTACGGGGAAAATTTAAACCATTAATAACAATTGCTCAAATTTCAAAGATTTATCATAAATAAAGATAAATGACGACGTTTAAATAATTTATAAAATAATATAAATAAATAAATAAATTTAATTTACAAAAATTTTATTATATCGGTGAGACAGATATAACTCTTCGTATAAAACTATAAAAAACAACATCTCACACATAATGTGTGATATACACACTTATATATATATATATATATATATATATATATATATATATATATATATATATATATATATCGAAAGAAAATAATATGGCTTATGGCCCTATACGATGCTGGTGATAATGGATATGAGATGAGAAAGGTGAAATGATAGATGATCTTAATTAGATATTTGAATAAATAAAAATAATTGATATAATAATATGAATGATAATAATAATAATTAAATAATAATAATAATGATAATAGTAATAATAATTATAGTAGTAGAATAATAAAATAATAAGAATAATAATAATAATTCAATAATAATAATAATAAATAATAATAATGTAATTGTTTTATTTTTTTTATGTGAAAGCGATCTACAAACACTAGAAAATTTAACTGGGTTCCTTGGAACAGAGAAGATCCGTCGGTTACTGTATTAATTAATTTACAAAAAAAAATTACTATACAATATCTTCGGCCCAATCTGGATCGAGTTATCTCTTATTAGGCATTCATTGAAATAAATAATGGTAACTAAAAGTAATACTCTCATGTATATACCTTAACAGAGGTTATCGCTTTCTGTTGATGTGTCAAGTTTTTCTTTTATTAATTGCTGAAGGTTTGACCCAAGGGGACTCCTCGATGGACAACTTCGATGTAATTCTGTTAGATTCTTATGTGGTCTGCAACTTACAAACTTCTAGCATGTAAGTAGGTCTTGAAAAACAAGAATTTCGGAATCAAGAGCTGGGAACTCGAACTTCGGCTCATATACCGGAACCTGAATCAGAAAAGAGAATTAACCACTATTTCAGATTCAACATTACTTAATTTTTTATTAGTAAATTAAAACAACATCAATTCAATCAGTCAACAATTTACTTTATTCCATTAATTTTTATATCAATTATGATCAAACTTGTAAGCAGATAACAAACAAATAATAGCAATTCTTACCCTTTTATAAGGGCAAGGATCCGTTGTCCCTTTTTCTTTATGTTTTTCCAATTATTTTCTTTTCACTTTTTTTTCTTTCTTGTTAATTTCTTTTCCTTTTTATTAGTGTTTTTCCTTCTCGTCTCGGATCTTCTCTTCTTGCTAGATTTTATTTAATATTTGCCTACCTGTATGGATGGGAAGAATAAGAATGTAATTTCATCTCAAATATATATATATATTTATATATATTATATATATATATATATATATATATATATATATATATATATATATATAATATATATATATATATATATATTTTTTTTATATGGAAGGACTTATTCTAGGTCTAAGCCTTTCCCAACGAAAAAGTATAGATTTTTCTTTATGTCACGGGCATAACAAAGATATTTTCTTCTTATTTTATGTCACGGGCATAACAAAGATATTTTTCGTATATATTTTATTTAATTATTAAAATTATTTACAGTAAGTTTATAACTTTATACTATGCGTGCATCGTACGCGCTATTGTTGACTATCTACTCTACCCTATTTCGCGGGCTAGAAATAATAATAACAGAATAAAATGTGACATGGGTAATTTTGAGGGGCAATTTGCCAACCGTTAACAACTTTACAATTATGGCATTTCTCGCCATATATTCGTAATTATTACGAAGTATTCACATCAAATATACAAAAGTATTTTATAAACAAATTATTAATGAATCCAATTTGTTGCATGTGGTGACTTTTGGAGGGTGAATTTCCAAGTTTACTTGGAGATTCACACCTAAACAACCCAGTTAGTTCTAAATACATAATTTTAGAGGAATAGAGAAGATTAAGTGAAAATTCAAGTAGTAGAGGAAACTTAAATCTAACAAAATGACTATACCTAAAAAGTAATCAACATGTTACATGAAAGTTTCATCTTTATATCACTTATCACAAGAATATACTGCCATTAGAATATATAAACTTTAGCACCAATAGAAATTTTTTTTATAAATCATCTAACTCTTCACATTCATTATTTAACATAAAATATGGCTTTACATTTATTAAATTTTCACATTGTACTTGATTATTCTTATTTATGTACACATTATTTCCAGATAACTTTACTATGGGATAGGGGCCATGATATATGGATTCTAGTTTGTTTCGGCCATACTGCTGTTTTTTAACTAATACAAATTTTGCATCTTGCAGACTATTTGGCACATATATTTTGGGGTTCTTGGCAGTAAATTCTGGAGACAGAGGGAGTCCTAAGAATAATTTTAGTTTTTCAGCGTAAGTTTTCATGGACAGGGGGAAGGAGGACTCCAGCTGATCTATTAATGCTCCAGGGAGAGTTGGATTTTGGCCCATCATTAAGATGGCAGGGGTGATTCCTTCGAATTCAATGGGGGCATACGCGACACAATAGCACAATGGGTTGAGAAGATCTAGCCAAAATACTTCACATCTTCCAACTCATCCGACAGCATGGCTCGCAAAGATCTCAAAAATGTTCTATGGGGAGTTTCGATGAGGCCATTGCTTTGTGGGGTATAGGCGGAGGTAAAGTTATGCCCGGATCCTAACTCCTCACACACACTCTTGAATAAGTCCGACGTAAACTGTGTTCCTCTATCAGAAACGTAAGTTCCCACCACTCCAGCTAGGGCCTATGGGTAGAAATTCTCTAGTAATTACCTCCACTATGGTAGAAGTTTCTATGTTTTTCAAAGGGAAAGCAAAGAGATAACGGGAGAACCTATCAATCAAGGTTAAAAGGTACTTATAGCTTTTGCATTGAGGCATTTTAAGAATGTCAATATGGACTACTTGAAATTTGGCCGATACTGGCCTATAAGATTCATATGGAGGGCTTATTTTGCGAAAAGATTTAGATCTCTGACATGCATCACAACTTTGTACAAATTGCTTTACGTACTTTGGCATATTTTTCCATACAAAGCGCTTTCTAAGGGATGCCAGAGTTTTCTTAACACCAAAATGCCCTAAAGAGTGAGAATAAGAAATAACAGGAAGAATAAAGGATTCTGGAACAAAGACATGTGGTGAAAGTGGAATAGATTCATCAACGACTAGTGAGACCAAGTCATTACGATAATAATAGAGTCTTTTTGTAAGCTTAAGACCCGTATTTTCTTGGTTATTTAAATATTTCTGAAGTTGTACATCAGCTTCTTTTTGTGCTGCTTGCAGTTCTTTGTAGTCAATCTTACACTGGAAAAAGCTAATACCATCATTGGCGGAAAATATTAGAAAATTGAGCAAAGAGATAAACCGTCATTCCTCTGTTAAAGAATCTGCTGGGGGTTAGAAAATCTGTGACACCAAGCTCATCACAGGATACTTCTGCCGAATGACTTCTGCTCAGGTATCTGATTCCAATTTGAAAGAGCAGCAGCTTGTTGCTGCCACTATTTCTACTTTTTTCCGCAGAAGTTGTAAGAAATAGGAAAATTTAATCGCCAATTTTCTGAGCTGGTCTTTGAGCTGGATTTCTACTTAGAAAAGCGGCAAGTAAATTTTTTTTCTCGTTTATTATAATGCACTGTCAAATCATACTCTGACAAGAAAGTTAGGTATCGCTGCTCCCTTGCTAGCAAGTGATTAGCGTCAGTCTCTTTTTTAAGCGACTGTGTGACTGAAAGATTGTCACAAAACACATCTACCTTTCTACCTTCGATTATGTGTACAAATTTCATAATTGTTTTAACCAAGGTAAGGAGTTCCATGCTGTATATACTGTAACCAATTTCAGTAGGATTCAACCGATAACTGTAAAATCTCAGTGGAACTGTTTTTTCATTTTCTGTAGAAACTACTACACCAGCCAAGGCTGTCTGACTAGCATCAGTGAAAATGGATATTTGGGCATTATTAGAAGGAAAACCCAAAGGTATTGCATTTTTGAGGGCCAATTTGGCCATATTAAAGGCTTCTTCTGCTTCAGGATTCCATTTTACTCTGCGTTGAGAGTATGGTGCACCTTTGAGAAAAGAAAGAAGAGGAGAAATAATTTCAGAAATACCAGGAAGAGAAGAGCGAAAATAGTTAGGCCGCCTATGAAAGAACGTAAATCTTTGATATTCTTGGGTTTTGGGATATCATAATATCAGTGGTTTTATCCTCATTAGGGAGCATGAAGCCTTGAGAAACATCAAAACCTAAATATGTAACCCGAGACTGTCCAATTTGGCACTTATCAGCACTAAGTCTCAAATTAAAAGATTTTAACAGGTCTAGTACCATTTCTAAAATCTTCATGTGTTTATCATGAGTAGGAGTGGCGATGAGGATATCATCAATATATATAAAAATGTTAGGGATTGTAAAACTAGTGGGACTGGAATGGAAGCCTTCTACAATACTATTATATGAGAAACTGCCAAAAGGAGTATTTATAGTTAAGAACTTTCGACAATCAGGGTGGACTTTAAGGGTATAAAATGCCTTTTTTAAGTCTAAAACAGAAAATACTTTACATCCGTGAAGTAAGTTCATAAAGTCATTTAAGTTAGGGAGACTAGAAATGTCTCGAACAGCTCGTTTGTTCAGTAATCTCAAATCGGCTACTATTCGGACTCCACCACTAGGTTTAGAAAGTACCGAAATCGGAAATCCCCAAGGTGAGTGCGAGTGCGAGGGAGAAAGTACCCCAGCATTTACTAACCTGCCTATCTCTTCTTTGGCCTTATCATATAAACTAGTAGAGATTCTGCGACTTTTAATGTTTATTGGGGAACCCGTAACTTTAAATTTATAAGGAATTATTCATTTAAGGAATTTTGTTCAGCGTGGGAAAAGTGGAATTTTGTAAAGCCTATTTCACTTGTATTATTAAAATTATTTTTCATTATTAATATCACTTTTATTCACACTAATTTATTTCTATTTTTATTACACTTGTAGGAGGGCATTGTTCTGATAGCTACCCCCAGGGATACTTTTATTATAATTATTAGTTTCACAGTTTATTTTCTAAAATTTATATAAATTCATCCAAACAAAACATTTTATATTTCACCTAATAGAGAAGTATAAAGGGAAGGCGCGGAAGGGAGTTTAGGAGAAAGAGTTAAATTTATATAATTAAAATCATTTGTTATGGGTAGTGCTTCAGAATCATTCCCTTGAATGACTTCACAAGAAAGACCAGTTGTGGCATCAATTACCATATTTGAGCTAAAATCTAGGTTAAATTTATATTTAGTAAAAAAATCTATCCCTAAAATATTATCAATTACATCAGCTATTAAAAATATATGCTCATAGTCACGTTTTAGCAAGAAATTTAGTTTTTTAGTTATACAATCATAAATGTTAATCTGACTTCTATTAGCAGCTGTAAGAAAGCAATAGGATCTTTCCTTTTTGTTCTTGCAGAAGCATTTAAAAAAGAAAATGAACTCCCTGTATCTAAACAATAAATAATTGTTTTGATATGTCGTCATAGATACGAAGGAGGAGATTAAATGCAAAATTTTTACATTCGTTTACATTTCAAAACTTTGGGAAGCACTGACCCATTGCAAGAATCTGCATTTTCAACCCGCATCGCAGTATTTTGGCTTGGAACTAAGATTCCAGCCCAATAACTGACTGTTCGCTACCTTGATAATGCATATCCTTACCCTTAACACTAATATCGGAGGAAATCAAATTTTCCCTATACCAAGATTCATTTTCACTCAACTGAGAAGCTCTCTCGCATAAAACAGATTGTTTTACGCCATTATTAGCATTTTCACTTGAATGAACGTGAACCTGGATATTATTTTTATTAGCATGCAAAATTGTATCAACATTTTTACCTATACTGTTGTAATTATTCGAGTTTGGTTGGGGGTAGCTTTCTTCCTAAGACTTTCTATATTGTTAAAACTACTTTTTGTACTTACAAATTTACCGAGTACCACTGGATTAAAAGCATTTCTTTAACAAGGGGCGTAAAACTCCACCCCTAACTTAAGTTTCCCTGCGAAGGTAGGGGAAGTAGGTCCAGCATTGTTTTGTGATGGCGCTTGGCCAACAAAATGAGCCATTTTGGCAAGTGCCTCCTTGGCGCACCTGCTGATAGCCATTTCAACGGAAGGTGAATGGTGAGTAGCCAAAGGGGTCATCATTTCTAAATCCTGAAGATGATCGACGACGGTTAGACCGACCTCTGTCCCAGCCAGGAGAGCGACCTCTGTCCCAACCATTATCATTACGAGACATCTGTAGATCTAATTGATTTACTTGATATGTGAGGGCCTCCAACTTCTGGAACATCTCACTTAGTCGATTGTTTATTTTGGCCAAATCATTGTGTGAAATGTGGTCTTCTTTCCTAGGTTGGGGATCACTTGCCCTGGTATGGATGAATGGAGTCACAGCATTGACCGAATAATCTGGATAGGATTTTGATTTATGACGTTGGGATTCCATGAACACGTCAGCTGCTTCTGCCAATTTATGAATATCCGCATCCCCTTTCAAAACCGTTAAAAATAGCGGTACCAGATCCTCAGGTAGAACACGAAGAAACATCTGTTTCATAAGGTTTTCATTTTGATGTAAAAGCCATTGATAACTGCGGATTCCTAATGATGCTTTAATTCTGTTAAGATATGCTGTGGGGTTTTCACCAGGTTTAAGCTCCTGCCGAAATAAATTTTCAGCTTTCTCTTTATCAGATGGAGCATAAGTTTCAGTTACAAGGCAAACCAATTCTTCATATTGGTCATTGATAGGATAGCTTATTCTTGAAGTTATAGCCGAAGGTAAGAGAGGACCGAGAAGTTGAACTTTTTCGATATTATCAGTAACAAAATATAGACTAAATAGAAATTCCACTCTATCTAACCACTTTCCCACATCCCTTGTTTCCAAACCGAGGAATACCTCCTGCACCAGAGAGTACTTCCTAGTTCTTCGAATGTGTAAATACGGGTGATTGGGGTGCAGAGAACGATCCACTTCTCAACCATGAGTTATTAGAAGTTGTGACAGTCGTTCCATTTAGATTTCATTATTCCATCATTTTCATTTTATTTCACATCTACATCATGATAGAAAATTTCCAGACTGTGGATATTTAAAATTTGAGAACCAGACCTGCTTCTAGTCGAAGGGTCATCGTTGTAATTCACAAAAATTTCTTTTTTTTTTTTTTTTTTTTTGTTTTTTTTTTTTTTTACCAGTCATTAATTTGTACATTCACTTTAAAAAATCGTTATTTCATGTCGTAATTAGTATTTTGTAGTAAAAAGCACTTGACTCACTTTAACTACACAATTACCCAAGTATGTTAATTTTGTTAAAATTGTTAAAAAAAAAAATTATTTAAAACCATTTTATTTATAAAAATAGGCCTGTTGCTACAATAATAGTTGTAGCTTACTTATATAGGCCCTAAGAGATGACAGATAGTTCAGTAGGCTAAGCTCTTAAACTAGTACTAGGCCTAGTTTTAACTTAAAACTTTTTTCTTTATTTTTATGTTTTTCACTTTTATATCTGTAGATTTTTTTTTTTCTTGCTTTATTATTTATGAATGCACTAAAAACTATAGTCTTTTTATTTTTATTGTTGAACGCATTTACGTGCGTGAGTAGCCTAGGCCTATACTGGCTTATTTTTCCAAAGTTATTAATTTCACTGAAATTTTACTTTTTTTAATTTTTTTATATATAGTAAATTCAAAATTGGTAATTTATATTTTATTTCTTTATTGTAATGTTTTTTTATTTGTTTGTTTTCGGTCACTCTGGGGTCACCAACGTGGAAGGACTTATTCTAGGTCTAAGCCTTCCCAACAAAAAAGTATAGATTTTCTTTCACTTAAACTTTAATTTTATATTTTCTTCTTATTTTATGTCACGGGCATAACAAAGATATTTTTCGGATATATTTTATTTAATTATTAAAATTATTTACAGTAAGTTTATAACTTTATACTATGCGTGCATCGTACGCGCTATTGTTGACTATCTACTCTACCCTATTTCGCGGGCTAGAAATAATAATAACAGAATAAAATGTGACATGGGTAATTTTGAGGGGCAATTTGCCAACCGTTAACAACTTTACAATTATGGCATTTCTCGCCATATATTCGTAATTATTACGAAGTATTCACATCAAATATACAAAAGTATTTTATAAACAAATTATTAATGAACAATTTGTTGCATATATATATATATATATAATATATATGTATATATATATATATATATATATATATATATATATATATATATATATATATATATATATAATATATTTGAAGGATGAGGGTAGGAAAAATTTGGCAAAAGCGATACGTGAGAAAATATCGTTTTCCGAGAATTTACGTTTCCACTCGCACGGGCGAAATCGCCGAGAACAATATTTTCTCATCCTGTGTTTGAAAAATTTTCTTATATATTATTGAAGTATATATATATATATATATATATTATATATATATATATATATATATATTATAATATATAATTTATATATATATATATATATATATATATATATATATATATATATATATATATATATATATATATATATATATATATATTTCAAGATTTATTGAGTATTAGACGAAAACATTCGGCTATCAGGTTAGGCAAAAATCTGAAAAAGTAGAAAATTTGAATTTTTGATTCGTGCATTTTTGAAAAGTGACTTTGTGACGTAGTATTGTTTTAAAGATTGATAAGATGGCATCACAGGAAGAACTTTTTGCCAGATGCAAAGAATTCGGTTTATCAAACCAGGAGGCATTACATTATTTGAGAGAGGAACGTGTTAGAGAGAGGGAGTATGCTAAAGAAATAGAAGAAAAGAAATTGGCTAGAGAAGCCGAAACAGAAGAAAAGAGATTAGCTAGAGAGGCAGAAGTGGAACTACAAAAGTTTCAAATGGAAAAAGAATTAGAGCAACAGAAGATCAATGCAGCATTGGAGGAGAAAAAGCTTATGATGGAAGCTGAAGCGCATAAAGAGAAAATAGAAGCTGAAGAGCGAAAAGCCAAAAGAGAAGCCAATGAAAGTGAACATCAGGCTAAGTTAGAAGCCAACAAAATTGCAAAAGAATTGGAAGAAAGGATTTTAAAGATGAAGCTGGAGGCTGAAGACCGCCAACGGCAACATGAAGCTACATTAGCAGCATCCCAAAGTTCCTCAAGCACAAATAGCGTTTCTCACGCGAGTAGATCTTCGAATACCAATCTTGATGAAAAGATCAACGATATAGAGGAATATCTGTTGATGTTCGAGAAGCAAGCAGCATCCAACGACGTGCCAAAAGAAAAACAAGCTCTAGTGCTTGGTACATTCCTCACGAAAAGGCAGTGCAGGTTTTCAATAACTTCACGGTCGATGAGTTAAAAAACTATGAAGAATTGAAGAGAGCATTATTGATTCGTTACAATCTCACTGAAAGTGGATATTGTATGAAATATAAGAACATATGCCCGACTGAAGATGACAGTCCCAGAGTATATGTAAGAAAAATTGTGGAAGCTCTCCGAAAGTGGTTGACCGCGGCCAAAGTTAAAATGACTGCTGATGAATTGATCGATTTCTTTTCAATCGATAAATATTTGAGCACGGTGCCGAAGGAGCTTGCCACCTACCTAAAAGAGAAGAAAGAAAAGGATATCGAAAGTATTATAAGTAGTTCTGAAAACTACATCGAAGCCCATCAT
>JABUQX010093596.1:0-28666 GCA_015478945.1 Trachelipus rathkii | reverse complement strand
TCACGGTTAAGCGATGTATAAAACTTCTTTAAACTCGTTAACAATAATTCCAAACCCAGAATGGTCGAATCTCACGCACCGTCAATAGTCCCGTACCCTCTTTTTCGAATACTTACCCACTCGGAAAGGCCGTAAAAGTTCTAATTGGGAAAAATTTAACCGGAGTTAATTAACGGTTAACGTTAACCGCGTTAATGCCCCACACCTTTTATATTATATTATATTATAATATTTATATTATATATTATATATATATAAAGAATGTATCTATATAATTATATTATTATATAATATATATTATAATATTATATATATATATATATTATACTATATATTATATATATATTAAATTATATATATTATATCATCTATTATATTTATATTTAATATTAAATATATATATATATATATATAATATATAAAATATAATTAAATTATATATATATAATAATATAATATTATAATATATGATAATACTATATATATATATATTAAATATATTATATTATAGCTAACATATTATACTATATTATACTATATTAATAACTATATAATATATATATATATTATCAATATATATATATATTTATATATATATACTTAATATAATATATATATATATATATATATATATATATATTTTATATAATAGAGTCCCTTAGAATCTATACCCGGGAACGAAAAAAATTAGAATATGAAAATTTCATCTTTATATACTTTAATATTACATTATTTATACAATATTTAAAAGGATAGCCATTAAAAAAAGGAATGTGTTTCAATTGATATTAACAATTTCAAAAGCAGAAAAGCGACACCAACCTGTGGATCCTAGGCATGATTGAGAGAGGAGTTGACCTTTCCTTATAAATATTCACCTTTTCCAGCCCATTCTGTTATTCACTTTTATAATCACATTGCTTTATTTATTTTTTTATTTTAATACTTAAAGCATGTTAGATTCTGGGCAAGTTTTCCTCCAAATATCTGAAGTGACGTTCTTGAGTTCCAGTTTCGTGTTATGTATATAAATCAACATATTATTGAACATTCTTCAGTTTTGAGGGATGATTTTGCGCTCTCTCACCCATTTCTGCGCAGTCACATCAAGCCAGTAAAGGAGCTAATTAAATAGTAAATTTTATATTGGGATTGTTGACGTTTAGTATGTTAAAATATATAGAATATATATATTATTATTATATTATTATATAGTATTAATATATTATTTGTAATATAATTAATATATATAGGTATGGAGGGTATGAGCTTACCATATTTATTAAGGTAAGCGTCTTATAGTGAATATATATATATAATATAGGTTTAAATATCAAATAAGTTAATATTATAATTATATTTTAGAAAATGATCATTGTAAAAAAAGAGAAAAAAACGATGTTGTCATATGCGTAGCTAGTGAGCAACAATGATATCATAACAGAGAAAAAAATTTCTTCTAGTGTAGTTTTTTTATAATAATATATTTTTTTCCGCTTCATCAGTAAAAATAAAGAATCTCCTTATGAGTTTCCGAAGTTATAAAACTCTAATTTTAATAACTGAAAATCTTTACGTAATTACGTATTTCATAAGCTTTCATGTGACGTCACAGAACTCAAGTCAAGAAAAGTTAAAGAACGAGTAAGTACCAAATAATTAGCTAACTCTTTGTGTGGATGGAAGAAAAGATTCCTGGATATGGCTAGAAAATATTTACTACCGTTACCTATTTTACAGGTGAAGGTCCGTTTCCTGGAAATTACTCCGTTTAGAAGAAATCTTTTCGGCAACATCTCTCTCAGAAAAACGCCTTTATTGTCAGTTCATGAGACGAAGTTTGTTGTTTAATATATTTTCTATATCAGGGTTTGGGACTATTTTTAGATTTTTTTGATGGATAAAATCAATTTTTGATTTTTTGGATTTCTTTTGGAATTGAGAATCGTGACGTCACGCGAAATATAATTTATAAACAAACTTTTATTTTAAGGTTCGAATTAAGTATTATTTTTAAACCCGCCTAGAGTTTCGACACCGAAAATCAGTGTCAAAAATATCAAAATAGGGCCCTATGTACTCTGTGAAAACATGAAACTTTGTCTTAAAACCAAAACAGTGTCTTACTAAAAACTAAATAGGTATATTATATTACATCAGAAATAAAAGAAAACATGTTTAAAACATTATCTTTTGTTGACAAATTTACAGTGTAGAAATTTGAAACAGAGTAGCTTTGCTATGATAATTATTATTCCTAGTTTATATTTCTATTGAAAATTAAAAATCCTTGAGTATGACTATAATTCTTGAAAAGAAAATATATGTAAATAAAAGTATTGTAGCACTCGGAAAGATTACAACATCATGGGGTTATTGCTTTTTGTGAAAAATTCAAGTACAAGAACTAACGCCTTAATCAATTGATATTTTTCCGTGCCATAAAATTGTTTTTATATTTATTGGAATAGTCAGGTTTAAGGAAATAACGTTATATTGAGAATTCAAATAGAGTTCAGCAGAATAAGACATCAACAGAATACCATCTAATCTTGGTTCCCAGCCCAGACCCCACCTTGGTCATGTACTACTTACTAGACCAACAGTACCTCCGATTTTCAATTCCTTCTTCCTACACCTGAAGATCCATTTTTCATAAATATCATTTCGATATCTTTCACTGGCTTACCCCTAACATCCCAGGTGTCCAACTGGTCTGGGTAATCCCGCAAAGTAGGTGCCCCCCGTCATAGTCCTTCTCATTCGTTTACTCCATTGGCTATGTTGCACTCCCTCTAGGAATGCCAGCGGGATCTTCATCCCGATATTATCTACACACTTACCCGCTGATTCACAACTACCTCCAAAAAAGGCGTGGGCTGTACATGACCAAAAGAAACCATTCTATCTTATCGATACTCTTGAAGAAAGCATATTAGGAGTTGAAGACCCTCCAGTCACAATAATGAGAAATAGGTCCCTTCTCGTTCAAGCAGCTAACCGGAATCAAAATTCTATATTTGTCAATCCTTGAACCTCTCCTCTCAGAAGCTCCATGTTTTTACTTAATTACATATCATCTGGTGCGGAAAATTCCTGATGGAGCTATTTATCTTTGAACAGAAAGATGAAGAACAGCTGTAACGTATATGAGAAATCCTTACCAACAGAAAAAACTATGGTCGTTTACCAAAGCATTAAAAGATTACATTCCATAATCCTCGTTTGAGTCTGCTGACTTTGTACCCTTGAACTCACCTACAAAGGTTGAAAATAGGTCACAAGTTAATACTCAATGCTTCGCCACGCTTGTATCGATTCCGACACCTATACGTTGCTCTGTTAAAATGTCATAACGATTTGGTCACTCCCGTGAATACTGTAGGGGACCGTGTATGGATATATGTTGCCCAGTCTGCGGGAGAATTATTTCACACTCCCTGTGAAAAATACAAAAACACTGATAAAAAGCTGGTGGAAGAGACAGAGCGCACAGAGGTCTTCTTCCTTCAAATGACCTTCAACTTACCTGGTGAAACAAAGAGAGTTTTGGAGTTAGAAATGTAACCATGACATAAGTAAAAAAAATATTCAATGAAAATCTGAGAATTGAGCAGAGAAGGATGCATACGTGCCAGCTACTAAAATATTATACCTAAAAAGACAAAGGCAAATCTTACGCCTGCAACCATGCAGCTTTCTACACATGCCTCCTGTTTTGCAACCAACGTTTTAATCCAATGTCTCAACCCCATAGTCTCGTAACGAAGAACTACCTCTCCCAATAAATCCCAGCAAAACAATTGAGGCGCCCTGCTCATGCCTGATTTATTAATAGGGTTACTTTTTTTTTACCGATCTCATACCAACCTCTCAAATAGGTACAAAAGCAAGCCCTTGATCCAGGTCTCCAATCCAAAAATGCATAATACACGCTTTCGCCGCCCTCTCTCCTCTCCTCTCCACCACAACCACAGACAAGCCTAAGTTGGTTCATCCAGCATACAAAAACTTTCGCGACGAGAACATTTACCCGCCTCTCAAATATACATATTAGTATACACTGGAACAAGTCCTTCTCCAAACACACTCACAAATATGCATTTGTTTATTGTCTGTGTTAGTACGCTACTCGATATACTCGGAATCCTGAAAAAAAATGTTCCAAAAACACATAGAAAAGAATAATTACGAAGCTAAAGATTATTCGGACTTAAAATTATCAAAAACAACCACGAATTGCAGAGAATTATCAGCAAAGTCTCAGGATTCGCAAAAAAAATGCAACTCGAGAAGAACTCGCCATCACAATCCAAATCTCTCTAGGACACAATGCAATATATTCACATAGATTGACTACCTAAACTCAGATTCAGCTATCGAAAAAAATATAAACAACACCACGCTAAACCCACATCAAATTCCATTTATAGTATTGCAAGATTGCTCCAGCTTTCTGAATGGCTTCACATTAAGCGTATTCTTCCCACAACTTTCCTTATCTCTTAAGCATTCTTCCCAAAGGATTCATTTACTCCTTACGCGAAATTAAATTTGATAAAACAGCTCCCAAATAGAGCTTGCATGTTGAGTGCACAGCCACTCTCTCTAATGCTCCTGCGCTTCCAAGAATGGCGAATAGAAAACTGTGTCCAACGTAAACGCCGCAAATGCTCTAAGCGTTCTGAATCTGTTGGAGGCATGAAAGGGAACCAGAGGTCTCCACTCCCTTAAAATCAAATATATCCCTTAAATTCAAACCGTAACTTTTAAAAAGTTCTCTAAATTATGTAACTCAGAATCCCCATTCTCTTAGAAACCTGTTAGGAAGTTAAATTTTTTTATATCATAAAAGGTTTTCACAAACTAATGAAATATTTGGTTATATAAAAACAAATATTGTATATATTTCATTTTAAAAAACGTCAATTTAAGTACACCTTATATAAACTATTTATTAAATTTGATTTTCTGCTTTTGAAATATGCTTTCAATGAAACACATTTAATTTTTTCAAATAATGGTAAAATCCCTGTTTAAAAAATCCTCCAATTTTAAAGAAGATATTAACTTCATAATTTTAAATGTTGAAATTTAGGAAAAAACGTACTTTTAAGAGTCCTAAATTTATAATGTGTAAATTTAAGAAAAAGTGTAATTTTAAGTGTCGCTATAATATATATTAATATATATATAATTAATATAATATATATTATATATAACAAGCCTATATGTAAGTCGTGTTATGATTTTTAAACAAACCGAAACACATGGGTAGACCGATAAATATTCAGGAGGTCGGGTCTCTCGCCCTTCTAGACGACGGGAGACTTCCGGGTCTCCCTCTTTTCCACCCATCGGGCCTCGGAACCCCCCTTTAAAAATTGACATAAAAGTTTTAGAAGTAAAATTTTTTATTTGAACCAGCATGTTTTCCACTAATGAAATATTAGTTATATAAAAACAAATATGGAAATTCATAAAAAGGATCAAATAAAATTACTCCTTAAAACTATAATAATAATTCACTTTTCACTTTTTGAAATTGTACATTTCAATGTAAACGTACATTATATTTTTCCAAAGTTCTGAAGAAATCACCTTTCTCCTTAAAGATCTTATAGAACTAGCGCCAAAATAATTTAAATGTTGAAAATTTAGGAAAAAAACGTACTCTTAGGAGTTCTAATTTGTAATGTGAAAATTTAAGAAAAGCGTAATTTTATGAGTTAGATTTTTTTATTAAAACAGGGCTTTGCACCACGTAAATGGTATATATAGTTGAAGAGGAATGAAAGCTTTATGTGAAATTTTATTAAAAAACGTCAATTTAAGACACTAAAACTACTAATAAATTTCGATTTTCTGGTATTTGAAATTGCATTTCAATTGAAACACATTATTTTATCAAAAACTGCGGAAAATCCCGTTAAAAACTCAATCTAAGGAATTATTAATTAATCTGGCAAAATTAGTGAAATTTTCCTCTCCCCCCCGTCCGTCCCACTATTTTTAGAGTCTCTAAATCTTGCTAATATGAAAAACATTTAGAAAAAAAGCGTAATTTTTTGTTAAAAAATTTTTATATTAAAACAGCTTTTCACGACTAGTGAACTATATAAAAACAAATATTGAAATTTCATTAAAAAACGTCAATTTAAGACACCTAAAACTACTAATAAATTTGAAATTTCGTGTCATCCCGGGGGGACTGGTATTTTAAATTCGCTATTTCCAGTATGTCAATTACCATCTCTTTTCCTGCAATTCCCTGATCATTTCCGTTCTTTCTAAACTTCCACATTTTACCGTCTGAATCATCCCTCATAAAAATGAATTTCAAATGTTGAAAATTTAGGAAGAAATCTACAAATGAGAAGGTCCAATAATGATGATTCAAGAGAAATTTTAAGAAGAGAGAGAGTAATTTTTTGTGAGTTTAAATTTTTTTTTTAATGAAAACAGGTGTTAATTGATTGGAAACGACCTCAACAGTACTATAAAAAAATACAAATCGTTGAAAATTTTCATTAAAAAAACGACAATTTAAGACACCTAAAACTATTAATAAATTTGATTTGTCTGCTTTTTGAAATTGCATTTCAATGAAAACACATTAATTTTTTTCAAAACCCGGTAATCGCTTTAAAAACCTACAATTATAAGCATCATATTCGACATAATTTCAAATGCTCGAAATTTTAGGAAAAAATCAGTACTTTAAGAGTCCTAAAATATTGAAAATGGACAATTTAAGTAAATAAAGGGCTGTAAGCGTAATTTTAGGAGAAAAATTTCCTTTTATTTAACACGACTTTCCACTTCCTCTACTCATATTTGTTAATTATACTTGTGAGCCACATAAGTAAAAAGTTACAAATGGTGAATATTTCATTAAAAAAAAACTTGAATTATAGACATCTAACACTATTAATAAGTTCGATTTTCTGCTTTTTTGAAATTGCGAGCACAAAAACACAAATAATTATTTTCAAATGCAATAATATTATCCTGTGTTAAAATCTCAATTAGAGAACACTGAGCCACGGTGAACCCTTGTATGATATGTTATATAAATGTTATATAAATGAAAATTTTACTTTTAAAAGTTCTAAAATTTGTAGAGTAAAATTTACGAAAAAGCGAATTTAGGAAGTTAAATTTTTTTATTTAAACGCTTTCAACAATATTGTAATAGTGATAGTATAAGATAAGAAATATTGTATTATATTTTTTCATTTATAAAAAAACGTCAAATTAAGACACCTAGAACTATTAATAATTCGATTATCTGCTTGGAAAATAGACATTTCAATAAACACATCATTTTTCAAATAATGAAAATCGATTAAACACTCATTTTATCTTCGTTATCATAATAAATTTCAAATGTTTGAAATTAGGAAAAAACGTACTTTAAGAGTCCTAAATTGTAATGTGTGTAAAATTATAGAAAAAAGTTTGTTAAGTTTAAGGAAGTTAAAATTTTTATTTAAACCAGCTTTCAGCTTTAATGAAAAATATTTAGTTATATAAAACAAATATTGAAATTTCATTAAAAATATTAATATCTCCTAACTATTAATAATTTCGATTTCTGTTTTTTTGAAAATTGCATTTTCAATGAAAACACATTATTATTTTCAAATTCTGAAAATCCCGTTAAAAACCTTCAATTATAATTATCACCAATCAGGATTTCAAATGTTGAAATTTAGAAAAAATACGTTACTTCATAGCTGTTTACTCCGTGCTAATGTGAAGATTTAAGGAGAATAGCAAATGTTTATGATGTTGAAGTGTGTGTTCGATGTTTAAAACAGGCTTTCACAACGAATGAAATATTTTGTTAATAAAAACAATATTGAAAATAATAACCAAAAATATAGGACTTTAAACTATAAAGACAAAATAAAAAACTTAAATAAATTCGATTTCTGCTTTTTGAAATTTGCATTTCAAAAGGAAACACAATTATTATTCAAATGGCTTAAATAATCTCGAGTTAAATAACTCAGATCGTAAAAAGTACCACCCATAATTTCACTCTATAGAAAATAAAGGATACAAACCGCTATCTTTTAGAAGTCCTAAAATATTTGATAATGTGAGGAAAAATTTAAGAAAAATATCGTTATGTTTTAGTTAGTTTAAATTTTTAATAAAACAGGCTTTCACAACTAAATGAAATATTTGGTATAAAAAAAATCAAAGGCATTCAACTTCATTAAAAAACCGTCAATTAAACACCTAAAAACTATAACCCACTTAAATTACGATTTGTCTGCTTTTGATAATTGCTTAATTCAATGGAACACATTATTATTACTCAAATGCTAAAAAATCCCGTTAAAACTCAAATTTTAAGAATTATTATATATATTCTCATAAAATGTTTAAATATTTAAGCTAAAAACTCGTATTATTTAAGTACAAAAGTTGTATATCGTGAAAATTTAGGAATAAAAAGACGTTAATTTATTCTCGTTTAGTTATAAAAATTTTTTTAGTAAAAACACAGCTTTTCACGACATGAAAATATATGGTATATTAATAAACAAATAATTTAGAAATTATTCATTAAAATAACGTCAATTTCATGACACCTAAAAACCATTAATAAATCGATTTTCTGCTTTTATAAATATTTGTTTAAAAACAACTATTTATATTTCAATAATACATAAAAAATCCTTTAAAAAACTCATTTTTATAATGATAATTCCAAATAATTAATATTTACTTGGTTTATGACCAAATTCGTAATTTATATAAAGAATAGACCGCTTTTTTATTGTGAAAATTAAATATAAGGCGTGTTTGTTTGATGTTAGAATTTATTTATTAATAATAAAGCTATTACAACTAAGAATGAAATTTATTTTGGTAATATAAAAACATTAAATATTAAATTTTATTAAAAAGCTATTGAATCAATTGATTCAGTAAAATTTACATAACTATTAACAAGTCAAATTTCTCTGCTTTTTTGAAATTGCCATTTCAATGCAACTAACACGTTGCTTTTTCAAATGCTGAAAAATCCTGTTAAAAAACTAAATATTTAAGAAAATAAATAAAAAAATTTCAAATGTGGAAATTTAGCGTAAAAAACACGTATTTTAATAGTAAGTAAGAAGTTAATTATTTTTTTTTTATTTAAAACATGGTTTTTCACCACTAATGAAATATTTAGTGTTTATATAATAAACAATATATTGAAATCATTAAAAAATCAATCAATTTATAAAATAAACATATACCTAAAAACTATTAATAAAATGATTTTCTGGTATTTGTAAAAAAAATGTATTGGCTAAACGTTATTTTTTTTTTAATCGTTTATAAAAATGTCTTTCAAACCAAACATCAATTAAGTGTAAATTAACAATATCATTCTAAATTGGAGTTAGCATTTAAGGTAAAATAAAAACGTATATTTTTATAAAATTCATAAATATATTTGTAATGGGAAGTTAAAAAAAAAAAGTGCGTAAACTTAGATAAGAGTTAATAATATTTTTATATTTATATAATCAAGGCCTTTCAGAGACATATAAAATTTGGTATAATTAAATAAAATAAATATTGAGACATTCATGATACTTGATCAATTTAAGACACCTTAAAACTATTAATAAATTTTGATTTTTCATGCTTTTGAAATTTGACATTTCAAGCAAACACATTAATTTTTCTAAAAGGCTACCGTAAAAATCCCCGTTAAAGAATATTCTCAATTTTAAGAATATATACATAAATAATTTCAAATGTTAAAATTATAATAAAAAAACGTACTTTAAGAGTCCTTAAATTGAAATGGGAAAATTTAAGAAAAAGGCGTAATTTTAGAATTATAAACATTTTTTTATTTAACAGCCTATATCGCCTGTATGATTTTTATATCCTATTATTATAAAAAAACAAAAATTTTGAAATTTCATCTAAGAATGTTCTCTTTACAGTAACCCTTCGAAAGACGTATTAATGACAATTCGATTTTCTGCTTTGTGAAATTGCTTTTTTTTTTAGAGAGACACGGATTATTTTTGGGAGTGTGTCCCTGAAAATATGTTTAAAAACTCAATTTTAAGACTTTGCCAACATAACATTTGACAAAATGGTTGGAAAATTTAGTGAAAAGAGCGTTGATTTTAAAAGCTCTAAATTTGTAAATGTTAAAATTTACGAAAAAGCGTAATTTTAGAGTTAAATTTTCTTATTAAAAGATCTCCTCTCAACACACAAACGCCATATATTTTTGGTATTGAAAAAACATAATTATTGATATTGCATAAAAAAAACCGGTACAAATTAGACACTCTTGATAATATATAAAGTAATTCGAGTTTTCTTAGCTATTTAGAATTACAATTCAATTGAAACACATTATTTTATTAAGCGTAATATAAGAAAAACTCAATTTTAAGAGATACCAGATAATTTCAATTTGTTGACCTCTAGAAAACATCGTACTGTTAGAAGACCTAAATTTGTAATCGGACCATTTGAGGTGTAATTCTTACTTTGACTTAAGTGAACTTAAATTTTTTTTATTAAAATCAGAGTTTTAAAAAACTAAGAATTATTTATAGAGCTATATTATATTTAAAGAACATAATATTTGAAATTTATTCATATAAAAATAACGTCAATTTAAGACCTCTTAAAAACGTCGAGCTTCCCTAATTTCTTTTATTTACTAAAATCTTTATGTGATATATGTATATATCATTTTTCTCATAATAATATAGAATAACACTATATCTTATAAATTTCATCAATAATTAATACTAATGAAAATTCCCTATATATAATATAATATATAATTAATTATATATTATAATATATATATATACTTATATAATACTTATAACAGTATTTTAAGTAAAATAAAAAGTAATTTTATATTATAAAGATAATATCCAAATTAAATTTATAAATATATTATGTATAAAAAATAAACGCATTGTAATATGACATACGTAAACTATCCTAGTTTAGTTTCAAAACACTTCAATAAACTAATTTATCCAACAGTACAGACGTGCATACAAGTACTAGTGTGTTATCTAACTTACTAGTTTTAGTAAATATATATTGTGACAGTGTAACCCTCTTCGGCTAAATTCCTCTCTCTCTCTCTCCTCATACTCTCGCTAATTTATAAAGGTTGTAAACTGTGTACCCCAGTATAGCTCTCCAAATAGGACATAGCTATATATATTATGTGGTAATAATATATATAGATAGTATATATATATGTGTTTAGCCATGCACTATACATACTATCGATGCGATTACTATACGATTGCAAATCATATCTATATTAGTGGGTAATATGAATGAACGTCGAAGAAATAATCATTGACTGAAACAGTTATACATGTGGTTCAAGCTCTCCTTCACTCTTCTAGTGATCTCTTTAAAGTCCGCTGAGAGTTATCGTAACCAAATCCGCCAACCCGCAGAGTTTAAAGCTCGCTTTCACATTTAGCCATGCCATACGACCCCATCAGGGCCCTGCGGAATACGTTAAAGCTCGAATCTGAGGATCTATACGTATACCCATCAATCCCTGCTTCTTATTACTATTAATTAAGTTGGCAACTTTTTCGATAAATTTAAGGAGATCAAATTATTTAATTTAAACAGCACCCTTCCCTTCCCTGAGGTTCAAGAAAGGATCATACTAAACGTAAATGAAAGTTTATGTGTAAAGACAAAGACGCATAACCGGGTTTTGCCAGGTTTTTAAAAGAAGGGAAATATAACAATAACATAAAACAAAAGGTAGACCATTATAGATTCTTCGGGTAACTCAAAAAACATCGAACCCTCTATAGGCCCTGTATTACAGACATCTCCTAGAATACTAATTTTTAATAACTTTATAAAATGGCTGCGAAATTTATTTTTATCCGACCTGCGAGGTATTATTATTTTCGTTTTATTGGTTAAATTTAATACAAATTTGAAAGACAACAATTAATTTTTTTTTTCAAATCATTGGAAATTGTAACCATTAAATTAATTTTTTGTATTCCTATTTATCAACCCAATATTTGAGTTAAAAAACTTCAAAACTTATATGCAAAAAATTATTAAATATTAGCAAAATAATTTACAAATAAAGTTGATAATATCCTTTCTCTAAGTTTAAAGTATGTCACATGGTGACTTAAACATGAAAAATCGGGGGATCTGTTACATTTTTATAAGTGAAGGTAAGTTTGATCCTAAAAATTTGATTGTTATATGGATTATCAAGATAAAAAATCAAATTTATAGAAACAAATCGGCTTTATATATAATTTCTTCTAAATGGAGCCTACAATCTGATAGAGGTACTTAATAAATTTATTTTAATTAAAAACAGAAGACTATTTCACAAAATAATTTATTGAAAATAAGTAGTTTAATTATTGTGAAAGAAAAGTAATTTAACAAAAACAATATAATTGATTTGATGGCTGATCCATATAATCGTTTTACTCAAAACCAATTACAAAATATATTGTTCGCTTTATTAAATTTTTATAGGGGACATCAAATAATACAAAACATAATATAATTTATAACGATCTTCCTTAGATTTATTTCTGCTTTTGATGTAAATGGGATGGAGAGAAAAGACCAAGAAAACACATAATTTATATTTCTATATAAATATATATAGAATACTAATATTCACCTTTGTCTAAATAATAATCTCAATATTTATGTAATAGATTATGATTACCAAGAATAAATAATTATTTTAAAATAGACATGTAAAATTTATATAAAGGATTAAAATATAAAATAATCGTACTTTTTTAATAGTATAATGTCACTTAAATAATTATGTATAATGATTTGATAAAATTTTAAGGAAATAAAGTGATGGTATTTTTAGATAGATTATATTCATTATATGCATGTAAAACATTTTTTATTATTGGGAAAAAAACTTCGTTTTCATAACCCACTTAAAATGACCAATTATAATTATATATATAAAGTTATATAAAATAACCAAAACATTTTGAAAATTCTATGAGTATAATATAATTATATATAAAATATAAACCCTTAATGCCCAAATTAACACCTAAAAATCAATGGGGGGCATAATAAAATAATATTCAGATCGATTTTCTAGACTTTATTTAGATCAAGGCGCAATATTCCCGCGTAAACGATAAATATAACATCAATAATACCAACATACATAATTTATAATAATTTTCTTGGAGATATGCCATCAATCCCTTCAAAAGTTTATCAATACTCTATCTCATAATTCTCTCATCTAAGCAAAGGTATAAATAAACCAAACTTCAAATATTCAAAGTGGTTAAATTTAGGAAAAAACCTACTTTTAGAGAGGTTTCCTTAATTTTGGGTAACGTGTGAAAATTATAAGAAAAAGCGTTAATTTTTATCGACCCTGGGTTAAATATTTCTCTATCTATAAGAATTTCGTACCTATAATGAGAAATATTTCTTAAATAAAGACAAATATTGAAATGAAAAAAAATTTAAAAAACTTTTCAATTTAAGACACCTAAGAAATACTGATGTGTAAAATAATTTTATATCGTTCGATGTCGAGATTTGGCTGACTATTCCTTGAAAATTGCAAGTATTCACTGGCTATTAATGAAAACGCAACAATATTTTAATTCAAAATCTGAATACTTCCTTTAAATATATATTCATACTAGTCAGTGCTCAGAAGAAGGGTCTGTCTAGATTAGATTGTAGGTATTAAGTTGAGGGACGTCTCCACTAATCTCCTCTAAGCGCCCATTCTCTTGCAGTTATCATGTAACTCACTCTTACACACCATTACCAATTGTTCCCCTTTTATCCAAGATCGTCGCCCTCGGTTTGGTTTTATTATACCAAATTAATTTCAAAATACGATTATGGAAATTGGTAAGAGAAAAGCACGACTACCTCATTTAATAGAAGTTGGCTAAAATTAAAGTATCTAGTAATAGCAAGAAAAAATAAAGTTTTTTATTTATTTAAGTGAACAAAAAAAAAGCATCCTGCATTATTATTTAGGAGTTATCAATTAACAATCCTTTCGTTCCACCTGACTAGAGGATTGGAACGTTGATAACATATAAAAAAAAATATAGAATTTCACTCTAAAATGAAGATCTTCTTCGCATTGGTATAGGGCGACAAGGCTAGCAACCCTAGTCCTTATCCTTTCCTGTCTCTTGGCCTCAGCGTGGGATCTATGCCTAGAAACAAGATCCTCATGAGAGCTCATACGAGAGACACTTGAAGCCTAAATGAGAAGATGCTAGTTCTACTGAAAGGCGTGAAAACCCACATAGAGAGTGTTTAAACGATGAGGACTGTGACGTCCAAACCATAGCTCGAGAAATGTAGCATTCTGGAAATGCTTAATGGGTATAAAGTTGGCCATAATGAGTAAAACGCTGATCCTATACTGACAGTTGCTGCGAAAAGCGTCTTAATGGATATATAGTATTATAGTATATTGATTATTTAGATATTATATATATTATATTATTAGTATATATTTTTAATTAGTGATAATAATAATATATATATAGATATATAAAAATATATAATTTGCTATAATAATAATATTTATATATTGATTTATCAAATTAAATAGTACACTATATATTAATATATAATCTATAATATATATAATTAAATATTAGGAAAAATGCAAGTTCTCAACAAATACGTAAAATAGTGTTTCACATATACTATATATTATACATATATAAGTTTTTAAATTTTGTACTCTTGAAGAGCCCTCATAGTATAAGAGACGAAAGCTAAACATATATCAACTTTATTATAAAGATTGTTTTAATCTATTTAGATTGGTAATGTGCGATACAGTGTGTGAAAAACAATGTCTAGAATAGTGCGTGCGTAAATGATACGTTTCATTGTAAAATAATATAAATAATCACCATATTACTAATTATATATTTATGAGTCAATCATTGTTAATATAATATATATATAACCATTATCATCATATGATAGGAAGATATATATATATATTTATATATTGAAATTTATAAAAATATATATAAATATTATAATATATATTATATACTATATAATGTTAAATAATATATTATATGTCATATATAATTATTACTATTATACTATACCAATGTTATATATATATATTATGTTATAGAAATTTTATAGAGTTATATATTATATATTATTTAATATATATATAATAATACTAATAGTATGTAGTATATATAGGTATATACCTTATAATATTACATTAATAGTGGTAGGAAAAAAAGTACAGCTAAGACGAGTAAGTAAAATATATATATTATATATATATATATATATATATAATTTTATATATAAGTAATAAATATGAAAATAAATTATCCAATAAAAACTAGATAATTTACAATACCTCTTGTTCATGAGTATAAAATAACACAGCCATGTTTAACAAGCGGTGTCACTTTGTCAAATGACTCAATTTTTTTTACTTATTTTCGTGTACCAGGAGGGAGCGTATCCATAATAGAAGGAAACCAATAAACAAATTTTCTAAAGGATATATCCCATAATTTTTTATAGTATTCTAAAAAATAAAATAAATTTTACTAGCAATAATTTAGCTTTCAAGATATATTTATTAAAAGTCAATAAAATATTGAACTATAGAAATTAATATTTTATATTGAGTATCAATATATATAGTATAGTTTATAGTTAATAGTGACTACTCTGAAAATACTAATACCTAAACATATAGTGATCGTATTAGGTATATGTTATCCAGTACGCTCATGACTTTCGTCATTAACGTTACCGCTCGTGAATATATAATTATTTGCTTTATCAAACCTTCTTCTTCCAGCATCTATGATACAATTGTTAAAATGATCATTATATAGTATCTAAATATATATTTATATATAATAGTATATATAAAATAAATATATAATAACTTATATATAACTATAAATAATATATTAAATATATTATAATAATTTATAAGTGATATAATACTATTTTTATTATATATTGATTATCTATTATATAATTAATATTCGTTATAACCTCAATAATATATATAATATATACAAACACCTCACGTACGTTCATCGACCTTCGTCTATGACATACCGCTCGTATGCATGGAGTGTGTGCGGAGCCTTCAGGTGAGTTGACCGCCACGACCACAACACCACGGTACCATATATATATAATATATATTATTATATATATATATATATAATAATAAATAATATAATAATATATATATATATATATATATAGATATATATAAATATATATATATATAATAATATAGAGAATTATATATATAATGATAAGTACCCAAATACCTTATATGTATACCATAAATTATACTATAGTAATATATTATATATTATATATATATATAATATATTATTTCTTATATATATATACAATTTACTTCGGGTGGGACGTGTTACTCACTGAAAACCTCCACACTAGTTACACTGAGTTGTCGTCTGTGTTAATTTGTTGGTCTTTATATGGTTGTGGTTAGAGCCCTGTTTCCTGTTTATCGAAGTGAGATTTGTACGCTTCATGCGAGGTGCATTATATTTTATGAACATAGGCTATATATATATCCAAAATATCTATATATATATATTACTACTATATATTTATATATAATATCTATATATAAATATTTATAGGATAGGAATAATATTTTTAAATATAAGTATATATGACTACATTACAAAATATTAATTTTAGTCAAGAACGTCAATTCAATTTATGATTATGTAAAGACATTTTATTCATTTATTTCTCTTGTACTTGCAATAAAAATTAATTATATTATTTAAATTTTAAGATAGTATATAATAATATCCATACCTTCAATTTGATTACGTAATAGAATTTTATCCATATTATTATCATATCAAAACTGTTATGCGATTTTTACCAAATAAAATTGACTAACAATTCGTTTAGAATTCCTTACTAATAAGTACTCACTATAATAAGTATATCTAATATTAAATAAATTATTTATATTATTATGAATATATATATGTATATACGATGAATATATGGTTATTACTTAAATATAATCAGAAGTGCGTACTAATCCAGTAACCTTCTTTAACTACTTCGATATTTATTTGGTTTAATGTAGCTCCCTCAATAGACTCCCCTCTCATAGTTGAAAAATTGTCAGTGATCAAAAGAGGCCAAATAACTTAGAATAATAGTATAATTTATTATTTATATATACTTTTTTAAATATTAGATATCTTATAGATAATTGATTGAATAAAGATTTTATTTATTTATATTTTTTAATTCAATCTATAATATACTTTCAGCCTTCTAATTTACTTACTAAGTGTAGTTCCTATTAATCATTAAGATATATTTAATTAAATGTTAATTTTCAAGTGTTAATATTTAACATCAATACAACAAAGCCAAACAAAATAATTATCCGATAAAAACATATTCTAAATAGCAGCCTTTTAAATTAACTAAATAACTATAAGCCGTACATCATTTAATAGGTGTCATGTGTTCTCATGTAGACGATTTTAGTTATTTAGGTAATTCATAATCGGATAAAGTAACAGCTTTGCATAAACAACTATTTTATTATCACGAATATTACGTAATTTATACTGAAATTATTGCATGATATATAAGCTTAAAGTTTTGATGGTGTAAATGAGATATTCAATAATGTTCGTGTTTATATTGTAATTTTTAAATATTTACTTATATTTTAATATCTTATACAATATTAAGACAATATGTAAAATATATGAATAAAATTCTTTATTTTACTAGTATTAAATAAATTTAAAATTCTATATTATATAATATTAATTATATTTTAAAATGAAATAATCTTTATTGTTGTGCTTTGAACTAAAAAATGATTATTTTCTATACATAAATTAGCAAAATATTGATACAATTTATATATATAGATATGATTTAATTATATATAGTATAATATATTAATAATAAAACGTATTTAATATATATATTATTATTATATATATTAATAATTCATATATTATAATTAATTTAATATGTTAATTTCTTTTTCTATCATAAAATTTGTTAATATATAATATATTTAATATAATAAGTGACGTTAGGAAAAGGATTATAAAGAAATATGCATCACTATGAAGACGACTAAAGTCTAAAAGTGTTTTTATTATTGTATGTAAAACTGTGATATCTATATGTCCAATATTATAAGGAGATCAAAATAAGCTCAATTAAAAATGATACAGGGAAGTACCTGATACCAGCAGAAATACTGAAAGACATTCATGCCTCGTATTTCATTCTTTCACAACCTTAATTATAATAATTTATGAGTGGGACATAGCCTGGGGTTGGCCTGGTATGAAGGTAGAATGGATACCTTATTTAATAAATCAAATAGTGCTGTATAAATACAACTCGGTATTACAATTTAACCTCATTTTATCCAAATCTATTCCCCGGTTCACCAACGACTAATTTATATTCAATGAGAGCTCTAAGTCTCTTTAACAGTGAATTTAAGACATTTAAAGAAGAATTGGTCAGTCCTACTTTGGATTATAAAACGAGATAATCCGTATAACAAATATATACATCAAGAACCTTAAGACTTTTCTAAGGTCAAATTTAGTATGACAATAATGACTCTTTTAATATTTTACAATCACTAATTATGTTAATACAAATTTTGTGATATTCCAAGCTTTATTTTCGTCGTTGCTCCGTTGTGTGGTTGTTCATTATGTTATATGTCAATTAATCGCCTAATATTCAAGAATTAAACGCAGGGAAGTGCAAAAACGCATTCTGCCCGAGGGATTCTAACCAAACTCTCGACTCACCTCTCGTTTGTCACTAAGTTGAGAGACAGGATGACCATGCCTTCGTCATCCATTCTTATCCTAAAATCGGAATATACCAAAAATATGATATGTTTCAGCGTTACTATAGTAATTATTTCCCTAACAAGTAAAATTATCGAATGTAAAACACCTCGCCCGCCAATATTTGTTTAGGTTATTATTAAATTGAAGGACTGGGTTATTTAATAGGGAGGGGTAATTGTTTCCTGCAAATATTTTGGGCGGCCCATTAATAAGATAGTAGAATTATGCTCTTAATTTTATGCGGGTCGATAATAAAAATTGATTCATAATAGTCAGCTAATCTATATATTGTATTGTAAAGCATTGTTATCAGATTTCGGCTCAAAACCTGGATGAAATCAGATCTAATAGAAGTTTTAATATTGTTATATTATTTTCTTTAGACCACCAATTCATTCCCAATCAGTAGCGCTAAACCGATCTGTTTGCTAATACCCATCATAAAAATGTGCGATATCGTAGGTTTAGAGAGGAAATATGCCAAATTTGATTTTAAAAGACAGAACACAGTTTTTTTAATTTTAGACGTAAACTCAGTTCGACTATTAAAATAATAAAGAAAGCGTTCATTGAGTTGTAATTAGGACAGCACTAAACACTATTATATAAATAGTCGAGGAATTTTCTGACTTTGAAGAATTTGCATTTCAAAGGGCACTGAAACACTAATGCTAATCTCTTATCAAGAGAGGACGTGTATAGACAAGTCAGTCCAAGTTAAGGAAACACTCAAGTTTAATGCATGATACGCACTAGAGTTACCACTGAAAATTTTCAATATGTTGTAATATATTAATAGAGGAAATAAACTAGACGATATACTTGAGATTAATAGTAAGCTCGGTAACTTAATTTTTGGTGATCTGAGAAAATTTACGTAATAGATCTCTCCCCTTCCCAGAGAGTGTATCCCCCAATTTAAGGACTTATAATAATATTATTTGATGTTTATTGGAAAGAAGAAATATTTGTTTTATAAAAACAATTATCACTTTAAAATTCCTTTTAGTTTTAATATTTAATCTGAAAATAACAAATATATGAGAATGCAATTAAAAACGTCAAAGTTTAAGATACCTTTAAACTTCTAAAGACCTAATCTCAAATAAATTTTGATTTACTAGTTTTTGAATAATTTAGCATATGTGACAATTGGAAACACATACAAATTTCTCATAAATGCTGAAAATCCTCGTTAATAAAAATCAAATTTTTTAAGAGATATTATTCATTCAATTTATTTTCATATGATGAATATTTTATGAGTGATAAAAACGTCCCTTTTCAACGAAGTTCCTAACTTTTGATAAATGAGAGTAAAATTTAAGAAATAGCGTAATTTTAGGAGTTTAAAATATTTTTAACTTTAGATAAGGCGCCTTTCATCACCCTAAAGAGAAAATACAAGTATAATAACAAAAAATATTGAAAATTTCAGTCAAAAAAATAATTTTAGGACACCTGAAACTGATTAATAGAATTCTCGATGTTTCTGGCTTTTTTGAAGACTTCGCATTTCAACTGCCAAACCCCACCATTATATTATCAAATAGTGACTGAACAATCTCCGGTAACAAACTCAATTTTTAATAGGGTCCCCAACATAATTTACGAGAATGTTGCAATTTAGGAAAATAAATCGTACGTGTGTATAAGATGCAATACATAAATTTGTATGGTAAAAATTTAAAAAAAAAGAGCGTAATTTGTCGTTAGTTACTACTCTGTTGGTTAATCTTAAGAACACGCCAATCCTTGCTTCATCACCCTGATGATAATTTTTGTATTATAAAACAAACTGTTGAAATTTACATCTCTCAAGCGAAAAAACGTTCAATATTATGACACCTTAAAAACTTGAATTAATTAAATTTCGATTTTACTGCTATTTTTAATATTATTATTTCTCTGAAATCATCATTTTATTTTATCAAAAGTGAAATATTCCAGTTAGAAAACTCAATTCTTATATGGAGTCCATCAACGTGAGAGTGAATATGTTGAATTAGGAAAATCCGTACTGTGTGTGGATGAGATCCAAATAAATTTGTGAAATTTGAAGATTATAGAGACATATATGCAAAGTATTTTGTGGATAAGTTCTATATAATAATTTACTAAGCAGGATTCACAAGTAATAAATATTTGTGCTGGATAATTAGAATACAAAAGAATAATTGATGCATTAAAAAAACCGTCAATTTTGAATGACACACTAATAAGACTTATTAGGATAAAGTTCATGTATTTTTCTTGCTTCTTTTGATAATTTTGCATTTCAATGGATTGAAACGATCATTAATTTTTTTTTATATCTGAAAATCTTTTAATTAACCATGAATATAAAGAACTATTACTCTAGAATTAATTTCAAATTGTTTGAATAATTTGGAAGATTTGGTGATGCTACAAAGATACATATATTTCTTACATTAATTTTTTTCTCCATGCGTTTATCATAAGAATAATATTAATTTTAGAGTTAAATTTTTTTAATTTACACATATTTTCACAACTAATCGTGATTAAAGTGAATAAAATCAACATAAAAAATAATTTTACGAATTTAATAAATAATATGACAATCTAATTATAATTATCTGAGTAACTAACTTAAATTACGATTTTCTGCTTTCTTTCTCTAATTCCTATCTGTAAAAACTCAATAATAAATGGGTTTGAAAATAATGTCTCAAAATGTTATGGCAAGCTACAAGAAGAAAACCATCTTACTTTTAATATGTTGTCAGGATCAATATCAAATATTGTCATAATCAAAAGTCCGTTAATTGGCAGTAGTGTAGACATGTTGTAGTTTATTAAAACAGCTTTCACAACTAATGTATTCAATATATGGTATATAAAAACAAATAATGAAATTTCACTAAAAAACGTCAATTTAATACAAATAAAACTAATAATAAATTTGATTTTCTTGCTTTTTGATGCAATTTTTGAAACATTAATTTTATTAATGCGAAAATTCCGTTCAAAAACTAAATTTTAAGAATAGTAATTTTAATTTCAAATGTTTAGAATTAGACTATGAAAATGCCTCAAAGATTAGTTCTAATTTGATAATCGAGTGAAATAAATTCAAGAAAAAGCGTAATTTTTGTAGCTAAAATCATATTTATGATAAAATACAGTTTTTCTACGACTTAATGCTAATGATTTACGTTATATAAAAACAAATATTGAAATTTCATCAATGATTAAACTTTGAAAGCACAAAAATGGTTTTAATAAATACGATTTTTCTGCCCATTTTGTGAAATTTCATTTGCCAATGAAACAACATTATTTATGTGTGCATAACTGCTGAAAATCCTCCGTTAAAACTCATATTATAAGAATTACCAAAATAATTTCAAATTACGCTTTTTCTTAAATTTCACATTACAAATTTAGGACTTCTTAAAATATACGATATTTCCTAAATTTCAACCTTTGAAATTTGAAATCTGAAATTATATGGTAATTCTTAAAACTGAGTTTCTTAACGGGATTTTTAGCATTTTTGAAAAAATAACGTGTTCCAATTGAAGTGACATTTTTCAAATAGCAGAAAATCGAATTTATTAGAATAGTTTAGGGTTGTTATAAAATATGATATTATTTATATTTGACATTGCAAATATTTGTTTTTATTATACCAAATATTTTCATTAGTTGTGTGTAAAACCTGATTCTGTGACGTGGGAAAAAAATTACAATTCCTAAAATTACGCTTTTTTTTAAATTGTCTTCTATCAAATGATTTGCTTTTGAAGAGAGTACGGTTCTTTTCGCTATACTAATTTTTTTCAGCATTTGAAATTTTTGGTAATATTCTTAAAATTTATTTTAACGGGGATTTTTCGTCATTTGGAAAAATGTTAATGTGTTTATTCCAGTTGAAATGACAATTTTCAAAAAGCAGATAAAATTAATTTGTACTAATTTGTCTAGGAGCTCTTGCCTTAGGAGTGTGTATAAATTTTAATATTTGATTTTTAATTGCGGCCGTTATACCAAATTTCATTAGTGTGACAAGCCTGTTTTAAGTCAAATTTATTTAATTTCTCAAAATTACATCTTTTAAATTTTACATTGACATTAACAAATATTCATTTTCCAAAACGATAAAAGTACGTTTTCTGCCTAATTTACTATACATTTTGTGTTACATTTAGTTTGTCGATCATCGTTAATGTGTTAAAAATATTAAACTTATAATTAAGCATTTTGGAAAATTTAATAGGCGTTTCATATTCAAATGTCTTATTTCCAAACAAGCTACGAAATCTTATTTATAATAGTTTCGTAGAGTTGTTGTCTTACAATTGAGCGTTTCTTTAATTGAATTTTCAATATATTTTTGTTATTTTATTATACTAAATATCTCAATAGTCGTGAGAAACAATAGCTGTTATTAATATAAAATAATTATTAGCTTTACAAAATTACGCTTTTTCTTTAAATTTTCACATATTTATACATAATATTAGAGCACTTAAAACTTTTGATCCCTTGATGGCTTCTCATGTGTCTTGAAACTTCATCATTACGTGGAAAGCCTTACCCACATACCTTACATTTATATTGACGCTCCCCAGTGTGAAGTCGAAAGTGAATTTTAGTAACAATTATGAAATAATAAATTTTAGAATTGAAATCATCCATAATATTATATTAGTAAGTGTTTAGCATTTGTAAAATTGTGAAAAGTTTTTAGTGAAATTCTTTTTTATATTTGTCTTATATTAATTCTCCTAAAATATATTTTAACTATTAGTAAAATTAATCCTAGTTTTAATAAAAAATTTTATACAATCATTTACTTTTTTACTTATAATTTTTCTTCATTACAATATTCACATAGACACTACTTTACAAGTAGCGGACATTTTCCTATATTTTCAATAATATTATTATAATTATTGATTATATTGATTCAAGTGGTATTCCTTAAAACATTGAGTTGTTTTAAACGGAATTTTGAGCTTGTTGAATAAAGATAATCGCTTCACTCTCTGATATATGCCCTTTAGATTAAATTAGCAGAAATCGAAATTATACTAAGTATTTCTAGGTGTCTTAGAGATTGACGTTCTTAATGAAAAATTTCAATATTTGTTCTTATTTAAGAATATTTCATTAGTGGTGAAAAAAGCCTGTGTTAATAAAAAAATTTTTACTCAAAAATTAGACCTTTTTTTATAAAATTTTCACATTACAAATAGCGATCCTTAAAATGTACGTTTTTGTTCCTAAATTTCTTAATATGAAATGTATTTGAGTTGAGTGTGGAGGTGGGTATGTCGAGTTTTCAGGAATTATTAAAAATAATGTGTCTTCATTGAATTTTATATTGACAAAAAAGATTCGAAATTTATTAAATAATAGATTAGTTTTTAACCTTTACATTTTACATGAATTTTACAATTATTTGCTTTTGTTTAGTATACTTAAATGAGAGAATATTCTCAGTAAGTGGACTTTGAAAGTTGGTTAATAAAAACAATCGTTATAACCTCAAAATTACACTTTTTCTCACATATATTAACACATACAACAATTTCTAGGACATCATAAAATATTCTTCAAAAGCTATAAAATAAATGCATTTACAACTTTATTTCGTAATTCTTAAAATTGAGTTTTTTTTCTCCGGGACTTCTTTCAATTTATGATTCGACATAAATTCATCGTGTGTATTGGCAATTGAGACTCCGCAATGTGCGCAAAAAGCAGAAAAATATTCAATTTTCAAGTACCTATAGTTTTATGGTGTCTTATTCTGTGATAATAAGGACAATTGACCCCGTTTTTGTTTCGCATATACTGTATAACCAACTATATTCTCTATTCTTGCAAATTTTGACCTCGTTTTAAATAAAAAAATATTCATTCATACTCCATAAAAAATCGTCCTATTTCGTAAATTTTTTACCATTACCATTTAGAACGTCAAAGTATCGGTTCTTTTTCTGAGTGTGTTCAACATATTAATTATTTGCGTAATTGCTTAGGAAATTGCGTCATTATTAACTCGCGCAAGTTTTCCAATCAGTTTGAACAGAATAGATCGTGTCTTCATTTGAAATGCCCAATTTCAAAAAGCAGAAAACTGAAATTTTTATTAATAGTTTCAGGTGTTAAAAATCTTGATGTTTTTTGATTTAAATTTCCACCATATTTTCTCTGTTTTATTATCCACCAAATAGTGTCATTTAGCTGTATCACAGAGAGTCTCTCTGATCCCCTGTGTTAAATTAAAAATTTTATCTCCTAAAATTACGCTTTTTTCTTAAATTTTCCCCTTTATCTCAAAAATTCCCATTTCATTGAAATGCCAATTCAAAAAAACCAGGAAATCTACATTTATTAATAGTATTTATGAGTCTTAAATGACGTTGTTTAATGAAATTTCTATTTTGCTTTCATATACCAAATATTTCATTAGTTGGTTTTGAAAAACCTGTTTTATAAAAAAAAGTAACTTCTAAAATTACGCTTTTTCCTTTAAATTTTCACATTACAAATTTAGAGCTTTTAAAAGTACTCTTTTTCCTAAATTTCAACATTTGAAATTATTTGGTAATTCTTAAAATTGAGTTTGTATTAACAAAGAGTCATGCATTTTAATTATAAATAATGTTTTATGGACTTGTTAATGTAATTCTAAATAGCAGGGAAAATCGAATTTTATTAAGTTTAGGGTGTGGCGTTAATTGACGTTTTTTTTTCAGCATGATAGATACTTCAATTCAATATTGTTTTTAAATACCAAATATTGCATTAGTTTGTAAAAGATTTTTTAATAATGAAAAACAATAACTCCCTATAAAATTACGCTTTTCGTTAAATTTTCACTCTTACAAATTTAGAGTCCTTTTCAGATTATGACGTCAGTAGCTAAATTTTCATACATTTTTGCCGAGATTTGGTAAGTCTTAAAATTGAGGTTTTAAACATGATATTTTTCAGAATTTGAAAAATAATAGTGTGTTTATTTGAATAATGCTATATTTTCAAAACGAAGCGGAAATGCGAATTTTATTAATATTTTAGTGTGTCTATAATTGACGTTCTGTGATGCAAAATTTCAAATTATGTTTTTATATATAAGAGTACTTAATTAAAGTGGTGAAAGGCGTTAATAATATCCTAAAATTACGTCTTTGTTGGTCTTTAATTTTTCCCTATTTCAAAAATTTAGGACTCTCAAAAGTTAGCTGTTTTTCTAAAGTTTAACATGAAAATATGCTGCCGTAATTCTTAAAATAGAGTAACGGATCGGCTGGATAAAAAATAATATGCTAAAATGACACAGTAAATCAGAAAATCAAATTATTATAGTATTTATAGTGTGGCATTATTTTAAGACCTTTTTTAAATGAATTTCAATATTATG
Source organism: Trachelipus rathkii (assembly GCA_015478945.1). Classification (NCBI taxonomy): domain Eukaryota; kingdom Metazoa; phylum Arthropoda; class Malacostraca; order Isopoda; family Trachelipodidae; genus Trachelipus; species Trachelipus rathkii. Next base: position 2,320 of record JABUQX010093596.1, on the reverse strand, counting down.
ACCAAATATTTTGGATCAGGTAAAAAGCCGTTAAATTAGAAAAATTTAACTTCTAAGTTACGCACTTTTTTTTTTTAATTTTTTTTTTTTTTTTTTTGTTATCTGGACACCAACTTCTTATCACAATTTTAGAAAATTTTAAAATTACGTTTTTTTCCTAAATTTCAACATTTGTAAATTATTTGTTAGATTCTTAAAACTGAGTTTTTAATTCGGCTGCTATATTGATAAAAAACTATATCTCAGAATTTCACCGAAAACGGTAAAGATAATAATATATATATATATATATATATATATATAAATATAAAGTGTATGTGTGTTATTATGAAGTCTTTTTACGCAGTTATGAAAAGAAGAATTATGGCATAGTTATGCATATATTCACTTTTTGACATTTTCACAGTCACGTTCTTGAAAATGCCTGAATTTCTTAGCTTTAACTAGGTGCTAACTATAAAAATCAATCAATTTGTATACATGGCAACAGGCGTTCCCCCTAACGCACGGATACTCGTAGTATTTCATTCTTATAAAGGAAACAAGTATACATACATACATACACACACATACACTCTAACACGCATTTACATTCATGGGGAAGCAAAACAAAACTTTTCCACGACACCTTTGAGTAGTTAACTTTATTATTCCTTTAAATTTAAGAGATCGTTAAATGCTTCCAATTACTTCGAATTTAAAAAAGCTGCTGCGCATGAAGTGTGACATAATAATATCTCGGTCTAAGGAGAGATTTTCGGGCGGCAAAGGATCACTGGACCAAAAGAGAATGGCCACCGAGGGAAACCTTGACGCCAGGTGACAGGAACATCGTACGTGAACCACTTGTACAGAGAGAAAACATCATCTTACCTCCACTACACATAAAACTTGGTTTGATGAAACAATTTGTGAAGGCCCTGGACCATGATGGTGAATGCTTCCGCTATATATGCTCAACGTTTCCTGGTCTGAGTGACGAGAAGAAAAAAGCTGAGATACGGACACTCCTCCGTGATGCTGCCTTTGCTACAGCAATGACTGTGTTAGAGGCAAGAGCGTGGAATGCTTTTTCAGATGTAGCACAGAATTTTCTGGGGAACAGGAAAGCCGAGAACCACTAACATTGTACAGGAACTGCTAGACAGTTTTCATTCTCATGGATGTAGAATGAGTATAAAGTTGCACTACTTACATTCTCACCTAAGAAAATTTCCCGGATAACCTAGACGATGTTAGTGATGAGCAGGGTGAACGCTTCCATCAAGATCTAAAGTTCATGGAAGGACGTTACCATGGCAAGTGGGATATCAATATGATGGCCGACTATTGTTGGAGCTTGATGAGGATATTCCAGACGCTATGCACAGTAGATCGTCTACGAAGAGGAAGTTACTACCATCGTAGGTATGTTTACATTAATTACTAAACCCATTCCTTCTATTACATTCATTGTTGTCCATATTACTCTTTATTCATATTTGTATTATATGCTTAACATATATTATCAAAGTCAATGTATCACTATCATTGCGATTTGGTTTTTCTCCCTCATATATCCATTATCATAGTCCAATATATATATATATAATATATATATATATATAGTATATATATATATATATATATATATATATATATATAATAATATAATATATATAATATATATATATATATATATATATATATATATATATATTATATATATATATATATATATTATATATTAAAACTAAAATATATTCCCGATAATTGTGACAGACCCTCTTGAAAAAGTTAAAAATCATAAACTTTTACAAATCTGTGTTACACACAATATCTCACAAATGAGATGTGATACGCAAAAACCGATTACATTTTTGGAATCAGCACATCAAATATATCAATAAGCGAAACCCCGTCCAAGAAATTTCATTTTTACCAGTGTTATATACAAAGTAATAAACAAAAAGTAAAATAACTATTCTTACCTATAGCAAACCATTCACATATTAAAAATAATTAAATGAAATTGAAAAGTTTCGTACTTAAAGATATTAAACTAAACTTCATTTGAATAAGCTCTAATGTTAAAATGACAGAACATTAGCAGTTCTCCATTTTCAGGGGATACCTATTTCTTGTGGCTTCATAAATATTTCCTCCTGTTCTAAATATTCTTTCACTTTCGACTGATGACGGTGGAGCTGAAAGGTATTTTATTGCTAGTTTTTTCAAATTCATAAAACTATTCCAGTGTTTTTCCACCAATTGAAGGAATATCATTGTCCTTCACTGGTCAAAGTAAGGCAACTTTATATATTTGTTTATCTTGATGTTT
>JABUQX010093595.1:35000-42500 GCA_015478945.1 Trachelipus rathkii | reverse complement strand
ATACCACTTACACATACACTCACACACTCGATATCTTGATGCCTCAACTTTGATGCCTCAATTTTGATGACTCAGCATTGATGCCTCAGCATTGATGCCTCAGCTTTGATGACTCATCTTTAATGACTCATCTTTGTTACCACCTATATTGATGATTCATCTTTGATGACTCATCTTTGATGACATCATCTTTGTCCGTTCATCTTTGATGACTCAGATTTATTGATGGTTCAGTACATTTTGATGGTTCAGTACATTTTAATGGTTCCCAATCACCGTAAGAAGCAGGTACGTTTCAAAGAATTTCTTTTCAAATATACTATAAGTCATTCATTTTTATTTCATACTTAAACATTTTTTATTAAAAACATTTTCGCAAACCTAAAACTGTAACTCATTACAGACCTATTATTTAACACATATATTTATTAACATTATTTTTACTTAATACTTTTTAATTTATAAATTTTTAAAAATTGTATGTAAGAAGAAAAAAACCAGAGTGTCTGATAAATAAACATTTTATTTTACTACAACTGTACGAAATTTTATTAAAAACATTAACATTACATACCTTAAAGCAGTAAATCAGTAAATCAATAGAGGTGTTACCTAACACCTAGGGATTAGTATGCTTTTGTTTTACTGCTTTACTGCTTTAACTTTCTGCTTTACTGCTTTAACTTTCTGCTTTACTGCTTTAACTCATATGTTTTACTGCTTTAACTCACATATTTATTAACATTACATACCTTAAAGCAGTAAATCAGTAAATCAATAGAGGTGTTACCTAACACCTAGGGGGGATTAGTATGCTTTTGTTTTACTGCTTTACTGCTTTAACTCATATGTTTTACTGCTTTAACTCATGTTTTACTGCTTTAACTTCATATGTTTTTACTGCTTTAACTCACTACTTTATTAACATACATACCTTAAAGCAGTAAATCAGAAATCTTAATAGAGGTGTGTGACCTAACACCAAGGGGGGGATTAGTATGCTTTTGTTTTACTGCTTTACTGCTTTAACTCATGTTTTACTGCTTTAACTTTCTGCTTTACTGCTTTAACTCATGTTTTACTGCTTTAACTTTCTGCTTTACTGCTTTATAACTTTCTGCTTTTCTGCTTTAACTTTCTGCTTTACTGTTTAACTTTCTGCTTTACTTGCTTTTAACTCATACATTTATTAACATTATGTTTTTTATTTTGTTTTAATACTTTTTATTTATTTTATTATTATTTTTATTTATTTTTATTATTATTTTTATTTTTTTTATTATTTTATTTTTTTTTTTTATTATACTTAGTGTTATTTACTTCATGCCTATTGTTATTATTTTAGAACACACACATTACACACACACACACACACACACACACACACACACACACACACACACACACACACACACACACACATACACTTATACACACATTCACTATGACACTTATACACACATTTACTATGACACTTACATTTACCCATAGACACTTACATTTACACTTACACACACGCGCACACACACACACACACACACACACACACACACACACTTACACTTATACACACATTACTTATGATACTTTATACACACAATCACTATGACACTTACATTTGTCCATAGGCACTTACATTTACACTTACACTCACACACAGATTTACTTACACTCACACACAGATTTACTTACACTTACACAGATTTACTTACACTCACACACAGATTTACTTACACTCACACACAGATTTACTTACACTCACACACAGATTTACACACACACACACACACACACCAACACCCACACACACACACACGCCAACACTTCACTTACACCTATAATAAAAAATATTTTAAAAACATTTTATGTTTTAATAAAACACGTACATTTATAACTCATTCAAATAAAACTAAAATTATTTCAAAGTTTCTTTAAACTTCTATTTAATAAATCAAATCATTATCTTTGAACAAGAATTTATTATTAACTGTTAATACTTTTTGTTTATAAATTTTATAACTATCAAGTTTTAAAATAACTTTTACTAAAATTTTATGAAATTTTATTAAAAACATACTTTACAGACCTTAAAGCAATAAATCAGTTAACATCATAAGGACAGCCCCTAAAGCACCCCTCTACATCAAGCATGCCACGTTTTGGTTCTATTGACTTACTGCTTACATCATAAGCCATGTAATAAGTATTAAAATAACAAAATAAGTTCTTCTCTGCTAACAAACATGTATTTATTAAAAATCATTCTAAGTTTTTATTTAAAAAATAACAATTATTCACTTAAACATTTATATTATTCACTCGATGTTAACTAAAAAAATTTTCAAAGTTTTTAAATAATCCAGGTTCTTATATTATTATTATTATCTATGTACATTGACAATCCATCACGAGAAAACACAACAACCCGCACTCCTTACAGATACGAAACTGACCTCTCTCTGTAAAATGTGTTGTAGGATAATCCTTATTGTATCCCGGGGCGATTTAAACCTAATTCCAGGTCAAAATATATTTCAAACTGACCTTTTTTCTGTAAAATGTGGTGTAACAAAAAGGCTTAGCCTAAATTTAGGCCTAAATTTTGAAGATAAGCCTTTTTGTAGACGGGCTAATTTAATCCTAATACAAGGTCAAAGGTTAATTCCGATAGACAAGAATTCATTGTTATTATTATTTTTATAAATATATTTTTTTTTTTCAAACTGAAACATGCTGGATCGTTAAGATCCTGCAGGGGTAAAAAGAAATGTTTTCCTTACTTGTGATTGTAGGGTAATCCTTATCTCTATATGACCTCGTATGTGATTGGTAGAGAATTATTTTATCGTCTTTTGAAAATTAACTTTGTTCTTTAAACTTGTATTTGAGCAGGTGTGTGTTTTATTATCTTTTAGACCCAAACTCATTTTAAAATCATAGTCATTTTAGCTGTTAAGCGGTGCACAAGTTATCTGATTTGTATTAAAAGTGTTTTATTTTTACTAAGTGTATATCATATTTATAATAAATACTTACATTGAGGAATAATTATTAATTTCACTAGAATAGATAATAATTAATTCACTAGTTCATAAGTTAACCACCAGGGCTCAGCATGAGCCCCACCCGCAAAGGCAGCCAACCCCGCACCCGCTGGTGCGTCCCGCCGCGTCCCCGCCCGCCGCGTGCGCCCGCCGCGTGCGCCCGCAGGCGCAATATTTCAGCGTTCCCGCCCGCCGCGTGCGCCCGCAGGCGCAATATTCCCGCGCGAATGAAATATATATATATATATATATATATATATATTTCATTCGCGCATATATATATATATATATATATATATATATATATATATATATATATATATATATATCATATATAAAAATATATTGTGTGTGCGGGTGAGTGTAAGTGTCTATGGGTCTATGGGTTAGTGTCTATGTGTATGTGCGTATGTGTGAATAAGAGATATAGTGTATGTGTGTATAAGTGTAAGTGTAAGTGTCTATGGTAAGTGTAACTGCTTATAAGCTGAATCATCAATATAGGTGGTATCAAAGATGAAGCCATCAAAGATGAGTCATCATCAAAGATGAGCCACTAAAGCTGAGGTACCAAAGCTAAGGGCATCAAAAGTTGAGGCATCAAAGCTGAGGCATCAAAAAGCTGAGGTATCAAAGTTTGAGGCATCAAAAAGCTGAGGCATCAAAGTTGAGCATCAAAAATGAACATTCAAAGTTGAGGCATCAAAAAAGCCTGAGGCATCAAAGTTTGAGGGATTCAACAATATCCGAGTGGGTGCGTATGTGTAGTGTGTATGTGTGTGTGTGTGTGCTTAATGTGTGTGTGTGTGTGTGTGTGTGAGTATGTTCATGTTTGTTTAGAAATAATAAAAACAATAGGAATGAAGTTATAATAGAACTAAGTATAATAAGAAAAAAAAAATAAAATTTTAATAAAATTATGACGCTATATGTGTAAGTGTGTGTGTGTGTGTGATTGTGTGTGTGTGTATGTGTGCGTGTTTGTGTATGTGTGTTCTAAATAATAACAATAGGGATGAAGTAAATAACACTAAGTATAATAATAAAATAAAAAAATAAAATGTTTTAATAAATTATACGTTATATGTATAAGTGAGTGTATATATAATGTATGTGTGTTTGTGTGGTGTGTTTTAAAGCATATGTGTGTATGCGTGGTTTCTAAATAATAATTCGCGCGGGAATATTGCACGCCTGCGGGCGCACGCGGCGGGCGGGAAAACGCTCGGAAATATTGCGCCTGCGGCGCACGCGGCCTGCGGGCGTACGCGGCGGGCGGGGACGCGGCGGGACGCACCAACGGGTGCGGGTTTGGCTGCCTTTGCGGGTGGGGCTCATGCTTGAGCCCTGGTGGTTAGTTTATGAACTAGTGAATTAATTATTATCTATTCAGTGAAATTAATAATTATTCTTCAATGTAAGTATTTATTATAAATATGATATTACACTTAGTAAAAATTAAAAACACTTTAATACCAAAACAGATTAACTTGTGCAACCGCTTAAACAGCTAAAATATGACTATGATTTTAAAATTGAGTTTGGGCTTTAAAAAGATAATAAAACACACCAACCTGCTCAAATAAAGTTATAAAGAACAAAAGTTAATTTTCAAAGACATAAAATAATTCTCTTACCAATTCACATACGAGTCATATAGAGATAAGGATTACCCCTACCAATCACAAGTAAGGAAACATTTTCCTTTTTTACCTGCTTAAAAGGATCTTACCGATCCAGCCTGTTTCAGTTTGAAATATATTTATAAAAAATAATAAATAACAAGATTCTTGTCTTATACTGGGGAATTACCTTTGACCTTGTATTAGGATTAAATTAGCCCGTCTACAAAAAGGCTTATCCCAAATTTAGGCCTAAATTTAGGCCTAACGTAGTTATTACACCACATTTTACAGAAAAAGGTCAGTTTGAAATATATTTTGACCTGGAATTAGGCTTAAATCGCCCCGGGATACAATAAGGATTATCCTACAACACATTTTACAGAGAGAGGTCAGTTTCGTATCTGTAAGGAGTGCGGGTTGTTGTGTTTTCTCTCGTGATGGATGTCAATGTACAAGATAATAATTAAGAATTAATATTTGAGACTCTGGATTATTTAAAAAAAATACTTTGGAAATTTTTTTTTATTTAACATAAGAAGATAATCTTATAAAATGGTTAGTGAATAATTTATTCTTAAATAAAAAACTTAGAATGATTTTAATAAAATACATGTTTTATGTTAGCAGAGAAGAACTTATTTTTTTATTTATACTAATTACATGGTTTAAAGATGAATGTAAAGCAGTAAAGTCAATAGAACAAAACGATGGGGCAAGCTTGATGAGAGGGGTGCTTAGGGGGCTTGTCCTTTACTGATTTACTGATTTAATTGCTTAAGGTACGTAAAATATATTGTTTTTAATAAAATTTCATAAAATTTTAGTAAAAGTTTATTTTAAAACTTGATAGTTATAAAATTTATAAACAAAAAGTATTTAACAGTTAATAATAAATTCTTTGTTCAAAGATAATGATTGATTTTATTATAGAAGTTTTAAGAAACTTTTGAAATAATTTTAGTTATATTTGATATGAGTAATATAAATGTACGTGTTTAATTAAAACATAAAATGGTTTTAATAAATTATAACGTTATAGTGAAGTGAGTGGTGACGTGGTGTGTGTGTTGTGTGTGTGGTGTGTGTGTGTAAATTCTGTAGCAAGTGTAAGTAAATCGGTGTGTGAGTGTAAGTAAATCTGTGTGAGTGTAAGTAAAGTCTGTTTGAGTGAAGTAAATCTGTGCTGTGAGTGTAAGTAAAATCTGTTGGTGAGTGTAGCTGTAAATGTAAGTGGTTCTATGGACAAATGTAAGTGTCATAGTGAATGTGTGTATAATTGTCATATTGAATGTGTGTATAAGTGTAAGTGTGTGTATGTGTGTGTGTGTGACCGATTGTGTATAAGTGTAAATGTAAGTGTCTATGGGTAAATGTAGTGTCATAGGGAATGTGTGTATAAGTTCATAGTGAATGTGTGTATAAGTGTAAGTGTATTGTGTGTTGTGTTGTGTTGTGTTGGGTGTGTGTGTGTGTGTGTGTGGTGTGTGTGTGTATGTGATTGTTTCTAACATAATAACAATTAGGCATGAAGGTTTAAAGGTTTAAAAATAACACTAAGTATAATAAAAATAAAAAAATAAATAGTAAAAATAATACAAATAATAATAAAAATAAATTTAAAATAATAATTAAAAATTAAAATAAAAAGTAATTTAAAACAAAAATAAAAAACATAAGTTAATAAATATATGAGTTTAAGCAGTAAAAGCAGAAAGTTAAAAACAGTAAAGCAGGGAAAGTTAAAGCAGTAAAGCAGAAAAGTAAAAGCCGTAAAGCAGAAAGTTAAAGCCGTAAAAAACCTGAGTTAAAGCAGTAAAGCAGAAAGTTAAAGCAGTTAAAACATGAGTTAAAGCAGTAAAAGCAGTTAAAACAAAAGCATACTAATCCCCCCCTTGGTGTTAGGTATGGTACTATGATTTACTGATTTACTGCTTTTAAGGTATTGTAATGTTAATGGAATATGTGAGTTAAAAAGCAGTAAAACATATGAAGTTAAAGCAGTAAAACATGAGTTAAAGGAGTAAAAGCTGAAAGTTAAAGCAGTAAAGCAGAAAAACAAAAGCAATACTAATCCCCTCTTGGTGTTAGGTAACACCTCTATTGATTTACTGATTTACTGCTTTAAGGTATGTAATGTTAATAAATATGTGAGTTAAAGCAGTAAAACATATAAGTTAAAACAGTAAAACATGAGTTAAAGCAGTAAAACATGAGTTTAAAGACAGTAAGCAGCTTAACAAAAGGCATTACTAATCCCCCTAGGTGTTAGTTAACACCTCTATTGATTACTGATTTACTGCTTTTAAGGTATGTAATGTTAATGTTTTTAATAAAATTTCGTACAGTTGTAGTAAAATAAAATGTTTATTTATCAGACACTCTGGTTTTTTTCTTCTTACATACAATTTTTAAAAATTTATAAATTAAAAAGTATTAAGTAAAAAGTATTAAGTAAAAATAATGTTAATAAATATATGTGTTAAATAATAGGTCTGTAATGAGTTACAGTTTTAGGTTTGCGAAAATGTTTTTAATAAAAAATGTTTAAGTATGAAATAAAAATGAATGACTTATAGTATATTTGAAAAGAAATTCTTTGAAACGTACCTGCTTCTTACGGTGATTGGGAACCATTAAAATGTACTGAACCATCAAAATGTACTGAACCATCAATAAATCTGAGTCATCAAAGATGAACGGACAAAGATGATGTCATCAAAGATGAGTCATCAAAGATGAATCATCAATATAGGTGGTAACAAAGATGAGTCATTAAAGATGAGTCATCAAAGCTGAGGCATCAATGCTGAGGCATCAATGCTGAGTCATCA
>JABUQX010093595.1:10000-27500 GCA_015478945.1 Trachelipus rathkii | reverse complement strand
AATTAAGCAAACCTCAATAGAATATTCTTTAAATAATACATAAACATCTTGAGGATAGTTTAATAAAATAAGTAAAAAGACGTCAAACAAACCATTGCTTGACATGTTCTCTTTAATGTTTTATAATAAATTCTGTAAGAAGATTACTAAGGAAGATGATGCAATAAATTTTGTCTCCGTAAACTTAGTTGTCTAACAAATGATTATATATATATATATATATAATATATAATATATATATATATATATATATATATAATATATATATATATATATATATATATATATATATATATATATATTATATATATATATATATATATATATATATATTATATATATATATATATATATATATATATTATATCCTAGGTATATTTGTGTCGATAAAGGATGTTTCAGCGCAGTCAAGCGGAAAGAATGATGATTGGAGGTTTCGACGAGGTCAGACATGTTGAAAGATCTTCTTCGCATGTTTATAGGCGCACAGGCAAGCAACCCGTTCCTTCCTTTTGCTTGAATTTACTCTTGGTCCAGTATTGTTATCTATATGCACTTAGAAAGCAAGATCCTCTGGAAGAGCTCTAGGAGGAACGAGTTTTGAGGCCTAATGGGAGAAGATGCTAAATCTACTGAAAGGGGCGAAAAACCCTACCGGAGGAGAGTGTTTAACTCGAGGAACTGGCTCGAAAACCATTCCTCCAATAAATGGCTTTCTGGAGTGTTCTAGGGTTAAAAGTTTCGGACCAGAAAAAGACAGGGTCAAAGCCCTTCCTGGGAGTTGTTATAGATTATAGAAACTTATAGTATAATATATATTATATAATATATATATATATATATATATATATATATATATATATATATATATATATATATATATATATATATATATATATATATAAGAAACCCCGATTAACGCCAGCAGTGAGTTTCAAAAAAAGAACTTGCTAATTGAATTCGTGTTAATCGAATTTAAAAATCATTGAGAAATAATATAATTAAACATGATATTTTAAGGCAATTGAAAACCAAATGACATTAGACTTTAATTTTATTTAATATTGTTTGTTTCAATACAAAATTTAGCAAACATTAATTTGTTTATTGCTATTCAAAATTTAAGAAATACGTATTTTTAATGATAATCTTTATTGAGAGCAGTACGATAAGTTTACTATTTCGCTTGTTGTAAGTTTCGCGATATTGTAGCAAGGTTGCTCTAAGATTGTAGCAAATTTGGTTGTTCCATATGTGCATCAATCTCAAGGCATTACTGTATTTAAATTTATATTTTTTCTTCAAAAATTCCCCTGAATTAATAATATGAGGTTTTATTAAAAAAATAGCGTGATCTCTTCATTGTGGTCAGTCAGCTTTTTCGCATTCTAGACTGATTAGATCGTGTTCACTAAACTCCTCCATTTGGGATTCTGAGAGTTCAGTAATATTTTCTTTTAACACAAAGATATTTTTGATATTTTATGGATAAAATTTCTTATCGTGAACTTTAGAAAAGTTTCAGCCTTATTCTTTTAATTTCCGGTTAATTAAATTCAAATTTTTTAATAAAAATATCTGTGTTCATTAAGAACGTGTTAATCGAAGTCGATTATTTATATATATATATATATATATATATATATATATATATATATATATATATATATATATATATATATATATATATATATATATATATTATAAAAATTTATCATAATATATATATATATTTTATATATATATGATATATATATAATAATATATATATATAATATATATATTTATATATAAAGAGTCATTTTGTATTAATGTTATCTTTTGATATCCTGAGTTTATAGATTTGCTATGAAGATGATCCTAGGCGGGTCTCGAAATGTCTTTAAGAAAGTGAATTTTGAAAAATGTTAAAAAGTACTACAAAGATCTCACTTATTTATATTTATATATATATATATATATATATATATATATATATAATATATATATATATAATATAATATATAAATATATATATATATATTAAAGGACTTTAAGACATTAAGAATATTAGAGACAGTAAGAAGCCACCTTTGGGCCTATCGAGACTGTCCCAGTCAACCCACCAACCAAACCACTGCTCATGCAAATCCAACAAAGCCACCCTTAGGGCTTGTCAAAATTGTTGTAAACTACAAAATCCACCAATTTGCTTAGTCAAAAACTACATGATATATATATATATAATATAGTATAAATAATACTATATATATATATATATATATATATATATATATATATAATATTATATATTATATATATATATATATATATATTATATATATGATACCCAAACCATCCACATGCATTAATAACTAAGGTTATGGTCACCCATGCCATCTAACAATTAAAAACTACTATAACTAAAAACCCGCCAATTTGGCTTGGTCAAAATATACTATATGATACCCACCTATCCATATACTTATCCAGTCCCTTCTTAAATGCTGCAATCCAGTTGCACTCAACAATCTCCTGTGGTAAACCATTCCAAAATTTAACAACCCTATTACTGAATGAATGCTTCCTTATATCAAATGGCATGCTTTCTTTTTTTAAATTTTTCTTATTTATGCCCCCTCGTCACCTCCATGTTCTACAATGAAAAATATTTATTGGTATCTGTATTATCAATAGATTAAATATTTTGTAGACCTTGTATCATGTCCCCTCTGAGAAATCGCCTTTTTACAGAAAACATTCCTAACTCCTTCAGCCTCTCCTCATAAGCTTTTACCCTCAAACAAACCAGAAATCATCTTGTTTGCTCTTTACGTTGCACCCTTCTCTAGTATATCTTAAGTCTTTCTTTAAATAAGGGGCCCAAACTTGTGCACAATACTCTATTACTGGCCTAACATAGCTATTATACAGTTTACTTTTTACTTCCTTGCTCTTGTAAACAACATTGTGATTTATTATACCCAGCATCTTATTAGCTTTTATTCTAGCTTCCAAACCACTGATTAGCTACTTTCAAATTACTGCTTATAATCACACCTAAATCTTTTTCTTGGTCCACAGACTCACAACCCATTTCATATCGTAGTTAAAACTTTATTTGAGTAACCTAGGTGAAGGACCCTACACTTTTTACTATTAAAATTTCATTTGCCACTTATCTGCCCACCCAAGAAGAAGTTTATCAAGACATTTTGAATCTATTATGCATCCTTCAACTATTCCTAACTTGAGGAAGTGGCCACTTTTTATTATCATCTGCAAACTTTGAGAAACCTTGCCATTTAAGTCCCTGGTCTAAATCATTTATATATATGAGGAACAATAGTGGCCCCAGCACTAAACCCTGTGGGACACCACTCTTCACTATTTCCCATGATGATTTATTGCCATTTAGTTGTAGTTGTACACACTGTTTTCTATTTCGCAACCACTCTTTAATCCAACCTTGTACCACTCCACCTATACCACATTGCAATAACTTTTCATCAGCCTTATGTGGGGAAAACCTTACAAAAGCTTTACTAAAGTCTAAATATACAAATCAACAGGATCTCCTCGGTCAATGCAATCAGTAATGTATTCCATAAATTCTAAAAAGGTTTTTCTGACTGACCATACCCCTACCTGAAACCGTGCTGGAGCATACACATACCTTGTTATCTTCTAAATATTTCTCTATATGACCTTTCAGTAAACTTATTTCCAGAACCTTTAACCAGAGATGTTAAGACTAACTGGACCTATAATTCCACAAATCTTCCCTTACTACCTTCTTATAAATAAGGCCACAACATATGACTGTTTTCCAGTCTTCCTGTACCTCACCAAATGTTATAGATCGCTTAAAAACCAAATACAGTGCCTTTGCAATGCGGATACTACCCCTCTTTCAGAATTCTACCATATATCCATCAGGCCAGCAGCTTTTACCTGAATCAATATGGTCTAATAAACGTTTAATATCTTTTACGTCAAATTCAAATTCTGTAAGTCTATTTGTTCCATGCATACAAGAACTATTAGTTTCCAAACTATTATCTAATCTTTCCTCAGTAAACACTGAAGCAAAATAAGCATTGAAAATGTTGACCAACTCCTTATCTGAACTCACTAAATTTTCATCAATTTTAATTGGACCAACTGTCCTATTCTTACTTTTAAATTTAAAGCCTAAAAAACTTCTTCGGGTTTCTATAATTACTATTCCTGCTAAATTTAATTCTCTGCCTCTCTCTTTTGCCTAATTCCTTTTTTGACTGGTATAAGTTCGGTTTTCTATTTTTCCTATAATTTTCTAAATCATCTTCCCTATTACTACCCTTGAATATTTTAAAACATCTACGCTTTTCATTAATTTTATCTCTTATCTCTCTATTCCACCAAACAGGTTTTCTCTTCGCCACCCTAATGGGTTTATCTTTAAAACATACTGACTGAATATTCATTAAAATTTGCTTAAAATGTTCCCACATGATAAAACAGTTTGGGTTCTTCTAAACTCTTTATCCCAGTCAATTATACTAAGCATGTCTCGTAATTTGGTAAAATCTCCATTTCGGAAATCTAAGATCCTTTCCTTATTAACTTGCAATTTGGGCCCAGATATCACATTTATATTAAATCTAATTATATTATGGTCACTAAGTCCTAAATTCTCCTCAACTCTAACCTCACCCACCATACTTTCATCGTTAGTTAATATTAAGTCTAATAGTGCATCGTGTCTTGTGGGTTCATGGACCATCTGGCTCAAAAAGTTTTCTAGGATACAATTTATAAATACTGAACTACTATGGTCCGTATTAGACAAGGAATCCCATTGAATGCCAGGAAAATTAAAATCACCCATTATGACTATACCTTTTCCTTTACTGTGGCATGCTGTCTCAATTTCTTTTACAATTTCTGAGTCTAATTCTTGACTCTGGCCAGGAGGTCTATAAAATGCCCTTATTCTATATGATTTATTAAACATAAGGATATCTACCCATACCGATTCAATATCATGATTAGTTTTAAAGTCAGTCATTAATACAGATTGAATATTGCTTTTAATATAAAGTGCCACACCCCCACCTTTCTTTCCTCTACGCTGGTATAAATAAAGTGAATATCCGTCATGTATTCATATTTCCTGAAAGGAGTCTCCATATAATTCTTACATTAACCCATGCCTCAGTATGCAAATAATGTCTAGATTCTCATTTATGTTTTTAACTAATCAGCTCATCTTTTTTTATTTCTAAGGCTATGAGCATTTGTGTAAAAAAACATTTGATACTCGAATTGCTGTTATTTTTATTGCTACAATCATTATTTGAAACCTGTAACAACACTGTTTTTATTTATATCACCACCTATTACAGTTACCATTGCTTACTATTCGTATCCTGATTTAGCCCATCACCCCCAACTTTACCTAGTTTTTTGCTAAACAAGTCTCCAAACTGGTACTGAAAAGCCCAAAACCTTTACGACTCAAGCTGAACTCCATCTGCTGCCAAAAAGATCTAATTACCCAGAAATTCTTCCCACAAATCCAAAAAACCTAATATTTTTTTCAAAAAAAAAATTCAAAACCCCCCCATTTACAAACCTTAAAGCCTTACTCCCCCATTCCTGACCTGCACCTAACCTAGGTAAAATCCCAGAAATCATGCACTTTCTTCCACTAGCTTTCATCTTCTGAATCAATCTCCTATAATCTGCTATTAATTCTTCTGACCTTCTATGTCCTATATCATTTATACCCACATGCACAATCACATATCCACGATATTCACTCACTCTGGCACCTGTAACATTACTCTCAATCGGTTTCTTTTATTCTTTTGAAAAAGTCATTATCTTAGTAAGTAAATCGTGGCATAGAGTCTCCAATTAGCAATGTATCAGTCTTCCCTTTAGAAAACTCAACATTACCATTGGCACTCTCTGATCCCTCCCCATCTGAAAGACAGTCGAACCTGTTACTGCAGGTCACAGGCTGACTGACTTTCGAGATCCTCATCTTTAAATTATTATTTTTTAGTTTTTACAACTCTATATTCATCTGCAGACCTATTATCAACTACTTTATCCTTTTCCCTCTCATTTTCCTGCCTAGGTGAATCACTATTCCTGTCTACCCCTATATCCCGCTCCCCTCGCCTCAACATCCCTACTAACTTTTTTCTTGACACTTCCCTCCTTTCTCAACTCATATACAACTTCTTTCAATTCATTCATATTTTCACTCAGTCTTGCAATCTCCTTCCTTAGCCACACATTCTCTGCATTCGCAACACAAACAGGGCAGCTATTCACATATTCACCTCTCACATTCCCACAGTTATCACACAGAGCATACATACTTTAAATTATTATCAACTTTACTACCTTGCACCTACAATTTACCAAACTAGTTTAAATATGCTAATACCAAAAAGAAAAATGCTAATAATCTAGTCAACAATGATAAAAATATAAAAAAACTATAACTAGCTTTGCCTAGGGCAGGGATATATAAAAATATTTAATAATTAATTTTTTTTTTTTTTTTTTTTTTTTTTTTTTTTTTTTTTTTTTTTTTTAAGGTAGCCTAATAGTAGTCTTAACTTTGTTTTAATTATTTCACGAAACTACAGTTTACTAAATTATCACTAAGGGTCTAGAAAGAAATTAATATATTAAAACAAGCTGAATATAGTATAGCTAGGCTCTAGGCTAAGTCTATATAAAAAATTTATAAAATAGGCTTAACTTAGACTATGGGCTCTTTGTAAACTTAATATAGTTTCTAAATTAATCACAAAATTAATAAACCAATGTTAAAACTATAGTTTAAATGCAGATAAACTATTTAATAATTTTAAAATAAACCTGCAAAAACACAGTATTACAGGAAATCTCTACTACTCTTTTCCTTACTACTCTAGCGCCTATTGTTAACCTAAAATATATATATATTTATAAATATATATATATATATATATATATATAATATATAATATATATATATATATATATATATATATATATATATATATATATATATATATATATATAAAGTAATTTAAAATATTAAACAACACTAGTACTTGACAATCTAAAGAATCGAAAAATAGATAAAATAAATTATAAAACATTAAAAATATATATTTAAATCACTTTCAAAAATTCTCTAAATTTGTAAAAAAAAAAATATGAATTTGTAAAACGGACGAAAGTAAAGAGTAAATTATCCGAGAGAATTATCTGAAAGGATATAAAAAACATCCCATTTTGTGCAAAAGTTTTCAAAGAAACCTGAAAATGTCAACGTACAACAGAAAAAGAGTTATAGAGAAAGAGAGAAAGAGAGAAAGGGAAAGTTAGTTAGTTAGGTATAGTTAGTTACAGTTATGGTTAGTTAGTTATAGTTATATTTAGTTATAGTTAGTCAGTTATGGTTAGTTAGTTATAGTTAGTTAGTTACTTACTTACTTAGTTTACGAAAATATATAACTAACAAAAAAATTGAATAAGAATAGTTTATTAAAATAAATTACAAATAAAAAAAATAATAATAAAGTTAGAAATAAAAAAACATTATTAATAAATAAAGGAAAAAGTCAAAATGAAGTCTTGTATATTTGTCGAACCTAGTTCGAATGGCAAATCGATTGAGCAAACGAATAGATTTTCCCACAGTGATTTCAACTTCCCTCCGGATTCATTTCCTTCTTTCCAAACAAATAACAAAAGGTTCAAATAACAGCATTGCAAAGGAATTGAAAACGACCCTTATCTTCTCTTGAAGCAATAAAAAGGGGTAAAAATAGGGTAAAACCGGACAGAAAAATAAAAGCAAAAACTTATTAAAGAGAATCTTCCCTAAATTCTTTTAAATGGCCTTATGGTGAATTTCATCATAAAAGGTTTTAGGGAATCAGTTTAAAATGTTTTTAGGAGGCAAGTTGGAAATGTTTAAAGCTCCAATAAAATTACTTCCACCCATTAAAATGTAAATTAAAACCAAATGTTTTTTGTTTCTTCCAAACTTTGATTGGCCAAAATTTAAAACTCTGCAATAACTTTTTAGAAAAGACATTCATATATATAATATATATAGTATATATATATATATATATTATATATATATATATATATATATATATATATGTTTAAACTTTTTAGAAAAGACCTATTCATGTCGCTAACAAGTATGTACAGTACAGTTGGATTTCTTCCCTTTGTATAACATTTCATAAATCAGTCCGTGGAGGTGCTCATGGTCACAGTGGTTAAAACTTGATATAGTACCCCTGAGTACGGGTCCGATAAAGTTATTGTTGCCGTTTAATTTGTTTTGTGAATTAGGTATTAGGTGTGGACTTTTATTACGTAATTCCCGAGTAGGGCTATCATGTTCCAAAAGTTTTTTTAAATTTATGATGTGAGGGTATAAGAATTTAATGTCTTGTTGATTATGTGAAGTTTTACAAAGGTAATGTCTATTGCGTCCTTGGTGTTGGTTCACGAAAATTGGAGTATGTTTTATGAGATTGGATATTGATCATCTGCTCTTGGATTTATAATGGTCCTTAGTGAAATTAAATATCTTTGGGTAGATCAAACTACTCTTCGCGTTAATATGATTATCTGATTTTAGCTATCTTGCTTGGTAGGATCATAATATGCTGGTACTTGTTTGCGCTGTGGGCATGTAGTTATATTCAAACAAATTTTCAAATTTCCAACATGGCGCTGTGTGATAATTCCACTTTCTAACATAGAGAATGAAGCCCAGCAGTGGTTTGAAAACAGTTCCTGGACATACAGCTGGAGCAGAAGGTAGACTATACTTTTTTTTAAGAGGCAAATTAGGATTGGACCGCGATAAAATATTCTGAGTATCTACACGATGGAGGAATGAGTCTTTCTGAGAGAAGATATCGCCATTTATCTGGGGCGTTAAAATTCATACAAGTGATTGATTTATGACTTGCTGCTTTATCTATTATGTGCGAGCTTCATCTTTAAACTATTAAAAACCACATGATGGAGATGAGATTGCTAGCGTTCATCTGAATAATTTAACAAATGTTCTATATAGCATCTATAAGGATAATTAGCCGCTGACGCGCACCTAGTGAAGTTCCGTTAAGATAGACTTCAACCTGCGTGAAACATGTATACAGGAAATTGATAATATATTATATATCTTATATATATATATATATATATATAAAGTAAATGCAGTTAACTATAATATCGCAAAACAAAACCGAGCAAACAAGAAAAAGGTAATACGTCAGCTAAAATTTTACTTAATATCTAATAATGTAAGGATGAGGTTTAACTATTAAGACGTTCCATAGTTCCTACTAAGATCACTTAAAATAATATAATACCATAATAGATAATAAATATAATAATAATAATGAATAAGGAGATATAGTAATAATAATGAATAATATATCTAATAATAATAAAATATAATAATAATGTTACTCTCTAATAAACTCAATAAATAATAATCATAATGAATAATAGAATATAATTATATAATAGATCTCACATATATATGATTAAATATGATAAGTTTTTCTATTACTAGTCAAGATGTAATTAATATATAATCCATATATAAATGCTAATAATAATTATAAATAACAATAATAATCGTATGAGCCTAATTAATCAATAATATGTTAAAATAAATAAATCATATAGATAAAAGTAAATAATATATCTAAATAATAATAAGGAATAAAAAGAATAATAATGTAAGAATAAAAAGAATAATTATATAAAAGAATAATAAGAATAAGAAATAATAATTAATAATAAGATTCAGGCTCATATTATAATTTAGTAATAATAATATATGAGATAAAATAAAATAATAATATTGTAAATATAATGATAAGTAAATAAGAATAATATAATATATAATTGAATTAGATACATAATAATAATAATAATAAAATAATATAATGATAATAATACTTATTGGTTTTCGGATCTCTAGGTGATTTAATTTTATATTAAGTTACATGTTGATCTGTATCAATTAATTATGTCTACTGGGGTATGGAAGGATCACATCGTGACTTGTGGTTTGGGTAATGTGAATGATTTATTTAGGGGTTATATCATATCTGATAAAGTTCAGGTGGTATTCGCTTCACGCGTTAATCTTGGATGTTGAAAATTTTTTGTTTGTCTGGTGTTAGGTGGTTCATATAATTGGTTGAGGTTGAGAAAGATCCAATTCACTCTTACAACAATCAGGACTAGAAGAAGGATAAAGGAAATGCATCTTGCATGTGCGAGTTCTGGTTGTATAATGAACATTTTCATGGAAAACATTACTTTTATTCAGTAATACACACCTCGTGTAAAAGTTATCAGTTAGTAAATTAAATAGCTAATTACATCAATGAATTTCTTTAGAGGTTTTTTCCGCTTAGCCTTCTTTTTTAATGACAATCTTCTTGTGATCCTGACCGTATTTTTGACCTGACATTTTTACGTCTTATTACGCTTTTAACATCGTCCAAGCATCTCATAACTGAACTCGGCAATACTCTTTTATTTTAGATGTCTGTACGTGAGGATTATTTTCCTGTGCAGCAATATCTTGAATAGTATGCAAACCCTGTTTCTTGTCAGCTTTTATACCTATATATTCATCCGCCTCTCTAGAGTATCGTGGAGGGCCTTGCACTTCTCCATTTGCTTGGGTGCAATAATATAGTGTTATTCCTGTAATAGCCTAGTTTTTGAAATGGTACCATACCCCTCTGCCATTTTTGATTCCTTCTGAATAGCCCTTCTTCGGTATTCCATTGTATTATTACTAGGGAGTATCTTTCTGGTTATATATCATATTTCTGTGTGTTTACACTTAGTGTGTTTATTGAGAGGCTATTTAGATGGTGTTTATAATTTGTGACGTAAAGGTATGGAAAAAAATATATCTGACTACACCTCTATTTATATACTATTGTTCCATAGCTGAGTGAATCTACATTGCATCTGTTTCTTTAGGTCTAATTGGTAAGTGAACTCTGAGTTAGCTTGGATATAGATGTGTTTGAGCTATTTATACATACGCGCGCGGACGATGAGGTCGTTTGTTAGTAATGGGTTGGTGAGTCGGTGAAGTAAAGGCGGGATATGGGTTTCTTCTACATCTTAATATGCCACGGAGGTCGTATAATGTATGCACTGGCAGTAGTTCTGATAAATCTTGGTTGGGATCTATTTCATGATGGTGGATAATGAATTATCTTTATACGGAGGTTATAACTTGTTTACCTCTGCTTGGGGTTGTCAAAAATATACTATCTTAGATAAATGTGAGCCTTTTAGTTTATTATCCTACATATTGATGATAATTATATTGAATAGTTATACATTAAGCCTTATTGATCTGTTTTTTGTGGTTGGGTCTTGGATGTTGGGTTACTTGTGATTGTAGCATCCAGGATGGGCAGCGATTTACGAATAGATGTGTGGTTAATGGTGGTGTGCGGTGAGTGTAATCTGACATTTGATGTAGTGTTTTATGTAATGCAGTACTCGATCTGCTCTTCATTCTTTTTGCTCATTGCCGAGAGGTTGCGAATTTGCATGGGTTACTTTCTCCATCAGAAAGTATAGGACCCTCTTCAACTATAGTGAGGCGATATGCGTATGATAGTTATATCCAGCTCAGCATTCACAGTTTACGAATATTTTACGGCGTGCCAGATGAGTATTGCGCTGTGTTAATAAGTGAACGTTCTCAGAAAAAAACATATCACGGTCTCGCAGGTTTACACTTACTTTTGAGCTTAAAGATATTATTACTTTATCTTCATAGGTGTACGCATTTCAGTTTTGTATACCAAGTCCTTAACATTTAATACTCATATCATTGTGTATATGAGACGTTTTTAAATTGAACTGAATGAATAGCAGGCGCTAACCGATTAATAATAGTAGATTGACCGCCGCCCAAAGTAATATTCTTTACAGAAATGTAGATGTAAGTATTCTTTTTCTTTTACCAATCGTGCGACTATCAGATCACGAGTATCTTACTTGTAATATATGTTTTCAAACACATTCTACATCTGATACACCAACATTCCAGAATAGATTGTGAAAGGTAATAATTATTCTATGTCCGTTGATTTTTATATCATTTCACATAATCCTACTTCGTATACTTCTCTTTAATGTTGATGTGTATAGGACCTTCATTTAAAAGCACAGTTGTGAAATCCTGTTAGTGAGAGGGTAAGTTTATTATCCAGGAGGTTAAAATCCAAAGAGGTGAAAGGCACGCAGGATGATGTAATATTTAAAAGTGATCTACACTCTCCGTGTTGTGTTATGGATGTAATAGCAATAAGCTGATTAATAATGGCTAATGTGGGCTATTTGCTGATGAAAGATAAACTACTAGAATAAGGTTTATTCCCTCGCATTGTCTTCAAAGTAAAGTGTCTGTTCACTTAATGTTTTTCCTTTACCTCTCGTGAGCTCGTTAATATTTTGTCATTTTATATTCGTAGTTTCAGGAACTAAATGCGTACTTTGGTTTTTCTTGTTTATAGAAACCCGTCTCTTTTATTCTTTCACCATCTAAAGTATCCTCCAGGGTAATTCTAGTACCTTCTAAAACTATCACCGTTACGGAATGGTGCGGATATTGTGCACTTTAAAAACTTCCGTAGACCATCCCACTTCATATCCTTTTCTAAACTTGTCGTCAGATCTAGAAACTCTTATTCATAGTCGTGTATATATCCGTTTATTCCTGAATTATCTTTTATTTTGTTTTCGTTTCTTATGCAGATTGTGTGTCACGGCCTCTATGGTTTTGACTTAGTAAGGCTTGTCTTTTTATAGTTCTTATGGTAGAGGCGCTGTGTATAGAGTGAAATAGACTGAGATGCGTTTCAGTATGATTCTCAAATCGTTTAAAGGGTATTTCATTGTTATTGAGGGTAAAATACCTATGCATTGCTTGATCTTTTTATAAGTACTGTTGACTCTTTCAAACTGTATGTGCCGGCTTTGGTTTACGGAAAATGTATGCTAGGATAACCTAATACCATACTCCCAAGTCAGCTCCTGAAACTCTCGACCTTGAATTCCAATCCTAATCGGTCCATTTAAATGATTTTAGGTTTTCTCCTCTCTTCCTTTATATTTCAAGAACTGCCATGCAACTGTAGCTGATCTTTTATCTTTTAAGGGCTTCAACCACAAGTATCTAGAGTATACGTCAATAGTAAAAAGTATGTATTGAAACCCATCATTATAAGAACTATATTTAATCATTTCCGATAAATCTAATTGCCATACACTATCGAGTTGCGGAGATATGGTTTTCCGCGTAGGAAATTTTTTTCTTACAGGTTTATGTATAGAGTAAATGCGTCTTCGCCCTCTAAATATGCTTTTAACTCTTTTTTCTCAATATTAGGATACCTTAAAGCAAACCTAGTGAAACCCCCAAAACTATTTGGTTCCCTCAGATTGAAGTAATACTTATCAACTACCTCCTTTGCCTCCATGTTGGTTACTGACTCCCATGTATACATATATATATATATATATATATATATATAATATATTATATATATTAAATATATATATTATATAATATATATTATACAAAAATGTGCTATAAATTTAAAAGGGTTAAAGAAAAAGGTCTAAAATAACATATTTATTTATATATATATATATATATATATATATAAATATATATAGTATATATTATATTAATATATATATATATAGTATATATATATCTATATATAATATAATATATATATATAATAATATAATATATATAATTAAATAGCAAATACATCAATACATATTATGATAATACATAATTACGATTTAATCCAATTAGGTTTATTATAAGGTGTTTTTCTTATTCTTCCTCTGGTAACACGTTTAAATTTATCTGAAGCGTAAGAAGTACCTGCAGGACTTGAATCAGGTCTTGGCATCTTTGGGATATTATCCAAATCTGCTAATCGTTGTGTATTTAAGATTAATCCTGAGGGACTTGAATCAGGTCTTGGCATCTTTGGGATATTATCCAAATCTGCTAATCGTTGTGTATTTAAGATTAAACTTCTGGGAAAATTAATAGTCTGAAGTTCTTGTTTGATCTCATTCCAACCTTTTACAGGTCCTTTCTTCCAGTTACGTGAGAGATCAGCTATCAAATCCACAATATTTGATCCTTTAACTATTTCATCATCAATTACGATCTGCCCTGCTTCATTCAAAGATAATTGTTCTTTTAAAATATTATATAAAGCTATTCCTGATTTACGCACTCTAATAGGTAAGCTCTCCTCTAGGATATTTTTAAATTTATCTTCATTTTTCACTTCAAGTTTTACTTCATTAGGAATATCATACATTATGGGTAGCGGGTTACGTGAAAATGATTAGATGCAAGTCTTTAAGATCTATCAATTTTTGTATGGCATCTTGTATAAGATGCGTTTCTCATGGATGTTAATGTTCTGCATTTTAATAATCCTGTACCTTCTTTCTCGTAATTGGTATCTGTTCAACTGTGATAGGATCATATTAAGCTGGGAGGTTAAGAGGGCTGCTGAAAAAATAATGAATCAGTTTCCCACAATTATAAGGATTCTGTTGGTGCAACTGTTGTTGCTGATGTTGAAAGCAGGTTGTATTGCCAATGCATTGTTGGGTAGGTTATGGTTGAATATCTGCATATATGTGACGATTGTGATGTTGAAACTGTGATGTGGACTTCGTTGGCATATAGGTGCGTGGTAATAACTGTTTCATATTAGAGGATGTTGAATGCTGAATCTGAGGAACTGATTTCTGTGTACAGATGTCTGTATTATGTTGTATATACTCATTTTCTATATCTCATGTAGTATGGAGTTACAGCTAACCTTCTTCATTCATTGGTGGGACAACCACTTAGTTATCAGTGGAGCTATAACGAAGAAGAGTAATGGTAGGAATACTCCTCCTCCTCCTCTCTGTAGTAACCTTTTTATTTTTCAAGATTTTTAATGTTGAGGGAGAGTTTTTTAATGATGTTTCTATAACGACGTAGCGTTTACCTTCTGAGCTGACTGTTTAAAGGAACATTCTTATTCCTTTGTGATGTTGAAGTGATTTAATACAGACCTTCATCATACGACACTGGATGATATTTTCTTCATCCTCACTATATAGCTTTACGTTTTCAGAAGGTTTCAGCTTGTTTCATAGGTAAATGCGTTAATTTTTGATAAGATGGTAAATACTTTGCAACCAGGGGGATTGTGGAAGGGGCCCAAAATTACTGTTTCAATTATTTTCAGGTATGTATACAGTTTCTATCTCATAGGGAAGAAAGCATGTTATGGGCGACGTGAAGGCAGCACTCTTTGTGCAGTGTTTTTGGTGGGTGAGTTCCACATTCATAATAACCGTGGTGGGAGATCTAAGTAACCTTTTTAGTATACTGTTTTAGAAACTCTTTCCTTGAAGGGAAACATTTGAGTTGCAATACATTAATGGTTGACTCATGTCTCTTCGTCTGCCAAACACAGTAAATACTGTGTGTGTTTAAAGAAACACTTCGCATATGCTTGCTTTGATGAAAAATATTCTGTGTTATGAAAAACACAGAGATATTTAGATGGTGAGAATAAACTATGAACGCTTCTGCTATTTCCAAATTTCAATTTGTGCATTAAATCATCTAATACAATAATTTTGTGACCATGTTATAATTGTCCAACGATCTATATTGGTTAAATGCCTTCATGAAATTGAATCACATCTTTGTATTCTTTAAATTTTTCCTGATAAAAATTATAAACACCATATTATTTTTACAGGGGTTTGCTCAAAAATCGCCATTTCCTTTAAAATATTTAATAATAGAAAGGTTTTACCACAGCCTGTCGGGCCAGCTACAAGACATGTAGCCGGACTTCGGAACGTAAATTTCTCCACATCCATACTTGTCAAGTGAATAATGAATAATGAGATTAATTAAAGCTGTTTAAAGTGTAAAAGTAGTATGTTTTAATGAAAATTTCGTACAATTTTATTAAAAATAAAATGTTTATATAATACCAGACACTGCGTGTGTTTTTCTTACATTACCATTTTTAAAATAATAAAATAATAAGTAAAATAATAATAATATAATATTAAAAAGTATTAAAACAAAAATAAAAAATATAAAAGAAAACCATAATGTTAAGATAATATATGAATTCCTCGCATTTTAAAGTTTATATGAGTTAATTCCCATTGGCAGTCAGTAAAGGAAATACGAATTTAAAGCGTAAAACAGTAAAACAAAAGCATACTAATCCCTTTGGTGTTAGGTAACACGCTCTAGGTTGATTTACTTGTGATACTGTGCTTTTAAGGGTATTGTGAATGTTATAAATATGTGGAGTTGTAAACGAGTCTCTCAGTTAGTAAACGTCTATGAGTTAAAGCAGTAAAACATGAGTTAATGCAATAAAACAGTAAAACAAAAGCATACTAATCCCTTTGGTGTTAGGTAACACTTCTATTTGATTTCTGATTTACTGCTTTAAGGTTATGTAATTGTTAATATAAGGTATAGTGGAGTTAAAGCAAGTAAAACATATGGTTAAAGCAGTAATAACATGAGATTAAAGCAGTTAAAGCAGTAAAACAAAAGCCATACTATCCATTTTGGTGTTAGGTAACACTCTTATTGGATTTATTGTCGATTTACTGCTTTTAAGTATGTAAAGTATATGTTGTCTATAAAATTTCGCTTTACATAGTATTATAGTACAAAAATGTGGAATTTATTGGTACTGGTCATAGTTATATTTTGATTAAAGATAATTCTTTGAATGTTTACAATTTGCATATCATATTTTTTCGTTGTTCTGCGCCTGAATGTGGTTAATATGCGTCTGCGGACGCACGCGGCGGCGGGTACGCGGAAATATATTGCGCTTGCGGGCGCACGCGGCGGTTTCGCGACGGGGCTCACCTGTGGACGCGGACTCGGAAACGTTTGCGTTCACTGTTTCAAATGTGTAACTCTTTAGATATAATTCTGTCGCGCTATAAGTGATAGAAAAATACCAACTCATAGTAGGGAGCATCCTAGCAACCTAATATACACCAATCGATTCCTCATACCTTTGAACCCAGGGGTAGGACACCCTTGATTAGGGCTTTCTGGGCTCAAGAGAGGCTAGAAAAAGCTTGAAGAAAAAGTTGGGCACTCAGTTGGGCCACTATTATGGCACTCAGTGGCACTATGTGGCCACTTCACTTGGGCACTCAATGTGCCACTACTTGGCACTTCATTGCACTCATTGGCAAGCCACTTGGCACTCAACCTGGCACTCATCTAAATACTCAAGTAACACTAATAGAACCAACTCCTAGATACTCCTTACGGTGATTGGGAACCATCAAAGTTGAACCATCAATAAATCTGAGCCATCAAATCTGAACCATCAATATAGGTACC
>JABUQX010093595.1:0-5000 GCA_015478945.1 Trachelipus rathkii | reverse complement strand
TGTCTAATAAAGTGTCTTCGCGTTCTTCAACCTTTTCTACCCATCCTTCGCCACGTACACTTGTGGTGCGTTAATTTTGACGATTAGTATATATATATATATATATATATATATATATATATATATATATATATATATATATATATATATATATATATATATATATATATATATATATATATATATATATATATATAGGCGAGATAGTGATTGATTGGATTTGGTAGTTGTGTAATAAAGCCTTTATGGAAGATATAGTTCCGAGGGATTGGAGGAAAGCAATAATAGTACCCTTATATAAGGGTAAGGGAGATAAGGTAGCTGTAGGTATTATAGGGGAATTAGTTTATTGAGTGTTGTATGGAAGATATATGCTGGTATTTTGGTCGAAAGTGTGCGTCAAGTAACTGAAGGACTGATTGGTGAAGAACAAGGTGCGTTTACAAATGGTAGAGATGTGAGGATCAAATCTTTACATTTAAGCAAATGATTGGGAAGATGAAGGGGGAGGAGAATAAATTGTATTTAGGTTTTATGGATTTGCAACAAGCGAATGATAGGATTAATAGGGAAGCTATATGGCTGGTGTTAGTGATATAGGATGTTGGTGATAAGTTTCTTAATGGAATCAAAAGTACGTATTACGATAGTGAAGCGTGTGTAAGAATAAATAGAGTCAAAAGTTTAATATTAATAGCGGATTGAAGCAGGGATGCGTTATATCTTCTTGGTAATTCAATTTGTATATGGATGGGGTTATGAAAGAATTAGAGGAGGGAGTAGTAGGGAGGGGATATTGGTAGTGTTTGTGTATATATATATACCCAAATTTTACCTTCCCTTGACCTTTTCTGACCGCGACCTTTTTTGAGCTCGAATTTTTACCTGACCTTGACCTTTTTTGGCAACCCAAATTTTTGGCCTTGACCTTTTTTTCGACCAACCCTTTGGTCTTCCATGGGTCATTTTTGGCCCACGGTATTTTTTGGCACCCCTAATTTTTGGCAACCTAATTTTTGCAGCCCTTCGAAGGGTCATAAACTGGTGCGTAAGCACTTTCGTTAGCACCTTCACCACCTAATTTTTCGATCAACCACTTTGGTCTTCCATGGGTCATTTTTTGCCCACGGTAATTTTTGGCTACCCTTTGGTCTTCCATGGGCCAATTTTGGCCCACCCTAATTTTCGACCAACCCTTTGGTCTTCCATGGGTCAATTTTGACCCACCCTAAATTTTTCGACCATGGGTCAATTTTTGCCCACGGTAATTTTTGATCTTCCTTTAGGGACTTAGCCCTTTTTGATGTCTTAACCTTAACGACCATGATATTTCTGTGTAACCTTGCCATATACATGGGTCAATTTGCCCTGACCAATTTTGGCTACCCTTTAGGGGGCTTAGCCGTTTTGATGTCTTTACCTTGTTTGACCATGATATTTCGGCCTTAACCTTGCCATATACCATGGGTCAATTTTGGCCCACGGTAATTTTTTGTCCTTCCTTTAGGGGCTTAGCCCTTTTTGATGTCTTAACCTTGTTTGACCATGATATTTCGGCATTGACCTTGCCATATACCATGGGTCAATTTTGGCCCACGCCAATTTTTGGCCACTTGTGTCCCACCCGTCACATATTTCGTTCCTAACTTGAACGTATGTATCTAGTGATGTTCTATTAGTGTTCTATGAGTATTCTATGAGTGCCAGGTGAGTGCCAGGTGAGTGCCAAGTGAGTGCCAATGAGTGCCAATGAGTGCCAAGTGAGTGCCAATGAGTGCCAAGTGAGTGCCACATAATCGAAGTGAGTGCCACATAGTGCCAACTGAGTGCCACTTTTTTCAAGCCTTTTCTAGCCTCCCCTGAGCCTAGAATAGCCCTAATATGGGTGTCTACCCCTAGGTAATAAGGTATGAGGAATCGATTGGTGTATATTACAAGTTGCTAGAATGCTTCCTACTATGAGTTAGTCTTTTTCTAACACTTATACCACGACTGAATATATATCTAAAGAGTTACACATTTGAGACAGTGACCGCAAACGTTTCAGAGTCCACGTCGCAGGTGAGCCCCGTCGCGAAACCGCCGCGTGCGCCCGCAGGCGCAATATTACCGCGTAACCGCCGCCGCGTGCGCCCGCAGGCGCAATATTTCCGCGTAACCGCCGCCGCGTGCGCCGCAGGCGCAATATTACCGCGTAACCGCCGCCGCGTGCGCCCGCAGGCGCAATATTACCGCGTAACCGCCGCCGCGTGCGCCCGCAGGCGCAATATTTCCGCGTAACCGCCGCCGCGTGCGCCCGCAGGCGCAATATTCCCGCGCGAACGAAAAATATGATATCAATGTAAACTATTCAAAGAATTTCTTTTCAAATATACTATGAGTCATTCATTTTTACTACAATTGTACGAAATTTTATTAAAAACATATACTTTACATACCTTAAAGCAGTAAATCAGTAAATCAATAGAGGTGTTACCTAACACCAAAGGGATTAGTATGCTTTTGTTTTACTGCTTTACTGCTTTAACACTGCTTTACTGCTTTAACTCATATACATTACATACCTTAAAGCAGTAAATCAATAGAGTGTTACCTAACACCTAGGGATTAGTATGCTTTTGTTTTACTGCTTTACTGCTTTACTGCTTTAACTCATGTTTTACTGCTTTAACTCACATGTTTTACTGCTTTAACTCATATATTTATTAACATTACATACCTTAAAGCAGTAAATCAGTAAATCAATAGAGGTGTTACCTAACACCTAGGGATTAGTATGCTTTTGTTTTACTGTTTTACTGCTTTAACTCACTGCTTTACTGCTTTAACTCACTGCTTTACTGCTTTAACTCTCTGCTTTACTGCTTTAACTCTCTGCTTTACTGCTTTAACTCACTGCTTTACTGCTTTAACTCTCTGCTTTACTGCTTTAACTCACTGCTTTACTGTTTTAACTCATATATTTATTAACATTATGTTTTCTTTTATATTTTTATTTTTGTTTTATTACTTTTTATTTATTATTTCTATTTTTATTTTTGTTTTAATACTTTTTTATTTTTAATTTGTAATGTAAGAATAAAAACACACAGAGTTTCTGTTATATAAACATTTTATTTTAATAAAATTGTACGAAATTTTATTAAAAACCTTTTTATATATACGAGTTTTAGGGGTAGTAAAATCGCATTTTTCATTTTAAAGCATTTATTACATAATTAGAAACTATAAAATCATTGACATACAAATTTTTAGCATCAAATATATTTACAAGTTTATTAAAACATACATTATTTAAAAAGCACATAATGAAATAATGAAAAAAATTAGAATATAAGGGTTGAACAGGGTAAGACAGTTTTTACACAGCTTACATTATTATATTTTAAAAATAAGGTGATATAATGATTATTCAATATAAATTTTAAGTTCAAAGAATCAATTATGTGAACAGCGTCGTTTTTTGCTCTATAAACGGAAATCCAATGTCCTGTTGAGGTGATGTGACGAGGCAATGTATTGAATATGAAACAGGTATCCTTCTCCAACTTTACAGAGTTTATTTCGTTAATAGCGAACACGCCTAAAAAGCGAGGTTCATTTTTAAACACAGACTTTATTTCCTCTTCATTCATCTTTAATAATTCAAAAGTACGTTGCACTCTGTCAATTTCAATGAGTTGAGGATGCTCAAGATAGACCACTACAGTGATGGGTGATTGTAGACTCGATCCAAAAGAGAGACTTAGTCCTAAGGTGCCCTTTTTCAAAATGTTTAAATGATAGGCGTTACAAGCTGAAAGGTCTGCAGTAAGATCATAGGCATATAAATTTCTTTGCGTATTCTTCAAGATTTAAGCCTGTCCCACTATCATTACATGATACAGTATTGGCTATTAAGTCGTAAAAAGGACGCGTACAGAGAGATAGGTCTCCGTTGTATAACATTTCATAATCACGTCCGTGAGGTAGTCCATTCACATGTAAACTGATACCCCTAAGTCCGAAAGGTGTGAATTTATAGGGTGACTTTTTATAATTCCCAGAGTAGGCTTCATGTTCCACAATCCCTATTATTACTTTCTGGGGTAAATTACCGTTCACAATGTTAGGGATATTGATACTCGATAATCCTTGAGTGAAATTAAATATCTTGGTTTCAACTCTCTTAATAGGGTACTTTGCTGTAGTATTCAAAAGCGAATTTTCAATTTCCAAATGACGCTGTGGTGATAATTTCACTTTTCTAACATATAGATAAGCCTCCAGCAGTTTGAAAACAGGTTCTGGACATACAGCTGTAGCAGTAGGCTTACTTTTTATTTTAAGAGCAAATTTAGGATTTGATCGTGATAAAATGATTCTAGTATCTACAGATGGTAGAATGAGTTTTCTTGGGAGAAGATATCGCCATTTAATCGACCGTAAAATTCATAAGTATTATTTATGACTTTAGTTGCTTTATCTATATGTGCAGCCTCATCTTTGAAACTATAAACCACATGATTGGAGATGAGACTGTTTAGCGTCGTCTGAATAATTTAACAAATGTTCTATATAGCTTCTATAAGGATAATTAGCCGCTGACGCACCTAGTGAAGCGTTAAGATAGACTTCAACCTGGGTGAAACATGTATACAGGAAATTTGATTCTGTATATACTATATGGTCATCACCCGAAGGAAGATCTGTACCATCAGGTTTTGTCAATTTAGTTTTTACATATAAAAACACATTAGAGGGATCTAAGTACTGATCAGAAGTGCCTGGAATATTGAACTCTAGAGGAACATCTGTATTGGTAATTGAATGCAAAGGATTAATACTGATAAAGTTGGAGTCGCTTACGCTAATCTGTGTAGGATTCATGGAGAAGAGATCCAATTCACTCTTACAACAATCAGGACTAGAAGGATGAAGGAAATGCATCTTGTATGTGCGAGCTCTGACCGTATAATGAACATTTTCATGAAAAACCTTACTTATATACACAGCTCGTA
>JABUQX010093594.1:25000-32327 GCA_015478945.1 Trachelipus rathkii | reverse complement strand
TGAGAAACTGACTTGTTATTCTAGAGAAGAAAGGGAAGCAAATTATTGAATTCTATAGTAGAATTTAAAATTTTGATTTTAGAAGAGGGGGACTTTTTTTATCAGTTTCAGTGGTTGTCAGAAAAATTTTGCTTGGACTGTCACTATATTGGGATAATTTATTTTTCACCCAACATAGTAAAGAAGGGATTATCCACAATATTCAATTCATTGGAAAACCAGCATACCTCCATAACAATGAACTTTTTTAATTTATAATCATTGCCTATACCATTTTAATTTAAAAAAAATAATAGGTGGAAATCTTTTTCCTGATTATTTTTATTTTTAAGCATAATTACGAATTCCGTTTGGTCCTATGACTTTGAAGAAGAAGAATCCGATCATCCAGGCGATATGCATCTGTCATGATAACGGCTAAGTTTCTCTCCTCAGGAACCAGGAAAATCTGCAAAATAGTTTTTAAAGCTCCTCCACTCCACAACCTGTCATGAGACATGACAAGCTCGTTGGAGCAGAGGAACCGGTAGATATATATGTACATGTATGCACATATATACACAGGTTCCATATATATATATATATATATATATATATATATATATATATATATATATATATATATATATATATATATATATATATATATATATATATATATATATCAACTTTCCAGAGGTATGCGGTTTTCAATGAATATATATATAAGATATGCATATATTTAGGGATAAATACACATATATACGGTATAAATTCTTTTTGTTTAAAGAATTTCTTACAACATCCATTTATAATTATTTTAGGAGTACTTTTTCACTCACACAAGGCTATCATTATTCGAAGATCAGTCACACAAGACTTTATTAGATAGATAGGTAAATTTTTAAATCAGTCTGCACTCATACACTAAGAATCCAGACACACGAAAGGTCAATTATGCAAGAATCATTTATACTAGGAGGGGCCTTTCGTCTCATAAGTTGAAAATTTTTGACGATCATGCATACTAGTAAGCATTCATCCAAGACAACTTCTATAATATGAAGATTTTTTAGAAAAATAGTTCAGAAAGAAATATACTAAGAGATTAAGACAGGTAGGAATAAGACTTCTTACTGTCTTAGATTTCAATTATTATTATGTAACTTATCAGGTTCATTATTTAAAAGATACGTTATTTGGCTAAGTATTTAGATTTATTTTCCAGTCAGTAAGTGAACAACAGAACTCTTTAAGTAAATTAAATTGCAGAGAAATTTTCAAACAGATGAAGCAAAGCTAACAATTATTCTCTGGGCTTATTTACTTCATCTCAGGGTAATAGCATATGTCAATTTATAACCAAGAGGTTATAAAAGACTGGTCCGTCTCCGTTGACGGACATATTCCAGTGGAGTAGACATAACATTCGGGAAATCGGGAACCGATCCTCGACTCCTAGTGCTGGGAGGAACATTCATTTGCATTTCCTCCAAGATTTCATTATCTATATGTACCAAAGTCAAATTACTATTATCTAAATGTATATTATTGGGATCACCAAATACTTCTCCCACTATTTGAAAAGGGGGAGTCCTAGTCTCCGAGACAGGTGAAGAAACCATTTCAGCCGACGTGAGTATATTAAAAGAATTACTGTTTGGCGGGCTAAAACCATAAAATTCAGTCTTTTGAGAGCTGGAAGAACTATCTAAGTTAAAAAGGTTTGACCAATCGGCCGGCAAATCACCCACACCATTTTCCTCCGATAGATCCATAAGATCATCAGAAGAAACTGAGCGGGAATAATTAGGTCTATCCAGGAAAAGGGACGGTGGATCCGCTAGACTTAGATTAGATGTTTCAATGGCTAGGACTTCTCAACCGCTGTGCTGGAGAAACGTATAAGAAAAAAATCTTTCAGTATTTATTATTTAACCTTAAGGAGAAAGGACAGAGGGGTATTTAAATCTAATAGGGTATTCATGTGAATACATATCATAATAATCTAAAACAGGGGTGAGTATTTCGTCATGGGTGACCTCCACGGTACCACCACTATGGGTTTTAGGAGAACTAGTAGGGATATTTATCAAATCTGTCTTGGATAAACTAGAATCGGTAGAATTTGATCCATTAGAAGAATGGATAGGGGAAATGGGAATTTCAATATGAGGGAGTAAAAAAGTTACTTCTTTGGGACAGGAAGGTTTTAATGACTTTGGAGATAAACTAGGGACTAATTGGTTCGTAAATATATTAAGGTTCCCATTACGGACCCCTTGACTCCGTGGTATTTCCGCAGTTAAATCAGGTAGTTGATTGTATTCTTTTATAGATATAGGGTTAAAAGTCAAAAAACCCTCAAAATCCTCTGCTTCGTCCATAGAATCATCGCTATCGTTGAACAAGGAAGTATCAGCGATGGACTCGGACTCACAAGAACTATCCATATCAGTTCCGGATTCGATGTCATTTTCAGAAGGACTTTCATTCTCTCCATCCAAGAAATTTTCCTCGTCAGAGAAAAATGCAGCACTAATTTCTTTATTCCTAGTAAGATACTTTCGTAAATAGAAAGGAATTTCAATCCATTCCCTTAAGTGAGAGAAATGGACTTTTTGTGTCCTACTAGGGGGAT
The DNA here is from genome assembly GCA_015478945.1 of Trachelipus rathkii. Classification (NCBI taxonomy): domain Eukaryota; kingdom Metazoa; phylum Arthropoda; class Malacostraca; order Isopoda; family Trachelipodidae; genus Trachelipus; species Trachelipus rathkii. Next base: position 29,707 of record JABUQX010093594.1, on the reverse strand, counting down.
CAGTATTTCTTTGTATGACGTAGGCCACTCTATTCGGGTTCACGTCCACAACGGTAAACGGTCCTTCCCACTTATGTTGAAATTTAAGGGCAGTACTCGGACCAGTTCGTATTACCTTACGAGCTACTTTTTGGCCAACCTTGAAAGGTTTAAAGTTGACACTGCCCTCCTTCCAATATTGGGGAAACGTGTGCACTGGAGCATGTGATTTTTGTAATAAATAATCGGAAGGGGACATATCTAATGCACTATGATAAGTATTATTATAAATTAATATAGAAGAAGACAATTCTTCATCCCAGGTAGCGGGTTGTTCCAAAACTAAACATTTCAGGATTTGAATTAAGCTCCGGTTAAATCGCTCGGAGACACCATTACTCGAGGGATGAAGTGGAGATATTCTCACATGTTTAATATTGTGTTTTTGTAACACCTGTTGGAATATCTGGGAAGTAAATTCTGTTCCATTATCAGTTAATATACGATTTGGAACCTTGGGGAGGAAAGGGAGAACTTGGTGTTCCAGTTTCCTAGATACGGTCAAGCTGGACTTGTCGGCAATGGGGACTACAGACACCCATTTAGAATAATGATCAATAAAGATCATGCAGTATTTATTTCCCTTAAAAGTTTTAGGGAACTGAATCAAATCCATGGCACATAAATCGAAGGGGTAGTTGGCCAAGATTTTTAACATAGGTGGAGTTATATTGGAAGAAAAGTTTTTCTGCATCTGACAAACAGGGCAACACCGCACTACATCTGAAATTACCTGGTTGACCCTAGGATGCCAAAAATGCTTATATACCAACTGAAGCAGTTTGTTCCGACCTATATGGGCACAGGATACATGGAGACCAAGAACTATGTGCATTAACAGGTCCAAAGAAATCACATATAACATATTTCCGGACTTAGTTCTATAATACAAGATGTCATTTTCCAAGACCATTTGCTTAGAATGATTTTTGTATTGTTTAGGTACTTGTTGCCAATTTATACCGTTATCATTCTTCTTAAAGCCCTTTAATAAATATCGAAGGGTACGATCATTATTCTGGTCGTATATAACATCAGTATCGTTAATGTTAGTATTAACTATAGATATGTTTTTTACCTGTATAGTGGAAGTCTTCAATTTGGACTGAGTTACAAGTTTGAATCATTGGCTTACTACAGTCAATTTTTCCCTGAAGATGAATCAGTTGTTTTCGGGACATGTCAGGTAATAGGTGATTATCCCTAAGGGCACAAGTACCAAGTATCAACGGGTTATCTACCATGTATTCCTGGGGAACTATGAAAAACGCTGAAGGATGAGTTTCAAAACCCATATTAAACCTCAGGATTATGTTCACATAATGAACAATAGGAATCCTTTCTTTGTTTCCGAAACCACTAATAGCCTTTACTCCTATATCTTCGGAAGCCAAAAGATTTTTTGATTTCCCCAGTAGAGGAATAATCTCGGAACTTATTAAATTTACTCCCGCCCCACTGTCAACAAGACAATCGTAAATGGGAGTATCATGATCATCTAACTTGACACAGACGATCAATGGTTCTATATCGGCCTGGCACAAGTTAATAGCAACGACCATATCTTCACTAGCATAAGGAGCAGGTCTATACGAAAATTTATTAATAGTATTTTTTCCATCATTTTTAAAAGAAGGGTCCTTTAGGTCTTTCACAGAGTCATTAACAGTGTCCTTTTCCACAGATTGACTCAAATCTGCGGGGACTATTCGTTTAACGGCTTTTCTGGACGGGATTCATCAAACCCTTTACAACGACCTTCATAGTGAGATCCATGGCAATATTCACAAGGGTCCAGAAATAGGCGTTGGGGAAGCGGCTTCTCAGTTGTTTTAGCCGACTGTACATTTTTCTGGGCTTCGGGGGAATACGATCTCGAATATACCTTCTTTATAGCTCCTTGAAGGTATTCTTTCGAAGGATTTCGGTCGGAGGTACTGGGTCTTGGAGGGGTGCGTTGGGAACACCTCATTCCCGCATGGGGACCTCTGCAGAAGGGACATACTACTTTTCTGTTGGTTATGGGAGATGATGAAGGGGAGTTCCTAGCTCTGCATTCCGTATTTACATGGCCTGTTTTCTTGCAGTAGCTACATACTCCAAGATACTTATAACAGTCCTGCATTTCGTGCCCTCTCTTCTCACAATAGTCACAGAGGAGCTTCCTCCGATCTTCAGACCCCGACCGAACATTATGAGTTACGTTGCGATCATTACGAACCCGGGAATGGTCATCGTTACGTTGTGAGCTACGAACAGTGTTGCGGAAAGAACGACTGTTATTATTCTTTTCCGGAGAACTACGTTTGGAGGTATTGATAGTACGATGATTAGGATTAAAGGATGATTTAGGCTTTCGTTGTTCAACCTTTTTCTGCAGAACATCAGTCCATCCAGGAAGGGCAGTATTTATCTGTACTACTGACTCCAGAGATTCGTTTAGGTCAACCTCCCGCTCAGTTACTTGGGAATAAGTTGATTGGTCGACCTCCATTGGGGTTGTCTGGGAAATGGAATTTGGGAAAGCAGTATTCTCGCTGTCTAAAGAATCCGCAAAATTCACGATATTTTCCCATGAAGTTCTACTATAACCGTCCAACTCCTGCATTTTAATATATTGACGGACGAATGTTTCAATATATGGAGGCAAACTACAAAGGAAAGCTATTCTTAAGGAGTCATGATCTCTCATATCGAGTCCATTATAAGCTCGACTAGCAAGGCGTTCCAACCGAAGGGCAAACATTTTTATACTCTCGTTGGGATATCTATGAGCAGCATGATACTTCTGAATTTGGTATTCCTTTTTCTTCCTCTCTTCATCTCTATACCAACATACCAGATTATCCCGTACAGAGAAGTATTCTCGGTCATCTTTGATGATTTCTCGGTAGATCTGAAGAAATTTGCCTTCGAGTTGTTGACCTAGCAATCTCAACCATTGGTGATGGGCATTGGGATAATGAAGGCTACAGTACGCCTCAAAATCAGCCAAGTAGACTAAGAGATCTTGTTCCGACTCGTATTTAAATTTTCCAGGGTCCACAACCTTCAGTTTCTGAGAGCTTTTGAGTAACTGGGTGAGAAGCACGATGGCTTCTTCCAGCATGTCAAGCCTCTGTTTCATGTGTGGCCCTGAATACATGGAAGGTTCATCGTTTTCGGGAATACGACGTTCAAAATGTCGTTGAGGTAATCCTTGTGGAAAGCAACCAGAATACGACTGAGGGTCAGTTGAATACATCTGTTGCTCCGGATAATGATTTAAGGGAATTTGTTCTCGGTGGGGTTGTAGTAATTTGTTATATTTCTCAGAGAAGTCAGACTCTCCTCTATTTATAGGTGATAAAGAATATCTACTGCCTCTATCCATGTCAGGATTTCTAAAGAGGAACTTAGGTTCGTTAAAGTAATTTACTGGGGGTTTAGGATTATGAAGAAGATTAGGATTAGGAAGAAGAAGATTTTTTGGATTTTCTACATGACTGGGTGGATTATGAATAAAAGGTTTTGATCGTGTTTGAAATTGGGAAACTAAGGTAGGGTTATAATCACGATCAAGTAAAGAAGTGGTATTTTTAGGAATTAGCAATTTATGGGCATCAAGGTCAGAGGTTATACCTTGACCTCGATCTTGGAACGTTCTGTGTTCAGCATTACTGATTTTACCATTAACTTGAGCCAATTGCTTTTCACTTAGCAATTTATCCTTATTAAGTTTTATTAATAAGATATCCATTTCGGTCATCGTAAAAGGTACGTCAGAGTTGGAAACATCTACCCTCTTTTTTATCTACATTTACACCTACATGTATACCTAATTTATTAGTATTAGAACCATCACGTAGATTTTGTTCTATACGTGGATCCAAGGCGATAGCTGCAAGAGTTGGGTCTACCAAATCCTCTTGAGTATTGGAACCTGTGCTTGTTTCCAAGTCTTTAAGTTGATCGTTATTTTCTGACATATTTATTATTAAGTTTAAAGTAAAGAATTTCAAAGTATGGGAGGGTTATTTCTAACTAACTCTCTCGAATCTGTCCTATGTAAGTACAAAAGAAGAATGAACGAAGAGAACTGAAGAGAATCGATGATTTTCGAAAAAATAAATGACGATGTGAGCGAAAGTCACAATCCTTGTGCACGCAAGCGAGAGGAACTCACACGTCAGTCCCTGTTCGGCGCCACTTAATTATTTATGTAACGGAGAGAAGAACGCTGGGACCGAACAATCGTACCCGACTTTGAGGTTCCTCTCTCCACTATTTCTCGTAGAGTCAAAGGTCGAAGAAAACAAGTATTTCGAAGGTCAAATAGAAGATAATACGTCTAAGATATTTTGTGATGTTTCAAAGACGTGGTTTTAATGTTTAATAAGAACAGGGAACCAACCAACACCATCAGGTTTAATACGGAGCAGGTTAGGTTTTCTCCGTAACGGAGGGAGATAATCTCGGGACTCCGTGTGCCTGTTCACTTGATGACAATTCGGTGAGGATTGTGATCTTTTAAAACAACTGAAACAATTGATTCTTATATAGGTCTTAACCGGATATTTAATATTGATTTATAACTAGTGTTCTAAGTAGATAACACCTTGATATTTATACTATTGAAGATTAATCAGATAGAATTCAGTAAGCAAATAATAAGATATAAATAAAGAG
>JABUQX010093594.1:0-15000 GCA_015478945.1 Trachelipus rathkii | reverse complement strand
ATATATATAATATATAGTATTATATATAATATATATTAATTACTATAATATATATTATATATTATATTGTATATATATAATTTTTATAAATAAATAAAATACATATATAGTATATATATATATATATATATTAATAGTATTATATTATAATATATATAGTATATATATATATATATATAGTATATATATATATATATATATATATATAATATTTATATTATAATATATTATTAATATATATATATATATTAATAGTATATATATATATATATATATATATATAATATATATATATATATATATATATTATATATATATTTATATATATATATAGTATATGTTGATATATATATATATAATATATATATAATATATATATAATTATAGTAGGTATATATATATATATATATATATATATATATTTATATATTATATATATATATATATATATATATATATATATATATATATATATATATAGTATATATATATATATATATATATATAGTATATATATATATATATATATATATATATATTTAAAGTTTAGCATATAGGTATATATAATATATATATAAATATATATATATATGATATATATATATAGTATAGTGTATAGTGAGTAGTATATATATATATATTAAGTATATTATATATATATGATATATAATATATATAGTATATATATATATATGTATTCTTGTCTAAATTTCGGGTAGGAGGGTATCAACAATTCCAACAAAGATGTAGTTTCTCTTCCTATCTATCTTATGATCATATTACCTATAATTTCCCTCTTAAATACGCAAATCCCTATTGCAAACTTCTTGATGAAATATAGTAGTAGTATATATAGTAATATATAGTATATATACTAGTATATAGTAATAGGTATATATATATATATATAGGTGATCATATATATATATATACATAATATATGTGATATATATATATATATATTATAATATATATATAATATATATAATTATAGTATATATATATATATATCACTATATATAATATATGTTACCGTATATTATGGTTATATAGTGGGTAGTATAGTGGGTGTATATATATATTATTATAGATATAGTAAGTATATATATAGTATATAGTATATTATACGTTAAAATATATGAGTATATATAGTATAGGGTATATATATATAGATATAATATATGTAAGTATATATGTATATATATATATATATATAGTAGGGTATATATGATAGTAGATGACGTATATTGATATATATATATGTTACCTGTTAGATATATGATATATATATATATATAGGTTATAGTATAGTAGTATATAGTTAGTATATATAAAGGTATATATGATATAGTAATATATAGTGATATAATAGGATCATCAGTATCTTCAGTATTTATTTAAGTAGTATATATATAAATATATATGTATATTGAGTATAGTATAGTATAGTAGTATATAGATGAGTATAGGATAGTAGGTATAGGGGTATATAGTGTGTATATTATATATAGATAGTATAATATAGTAGGGTATCAGGAGTAGGTATATATATTGTAGTAGGTAGGGTAGTAGTCATATTAGATGATAGAGTGATACGTTAATAGGAGTATAGTAGTATGTATCAGTATATATATATTATAGTATTAGGTATAGTAAGAGTGATAGTAAGGATTTATATTATTTCATATAGTATAGTTTGAGTATATATAGTTATGAGCGGTAAGTATATAATTTAATATTATGGAGTATATCATCGATGATTATAGGTTAGAGTAGTAATAGTATAGGGAAGTATATATAATATGTGTGTATGTATATATAGTATATATTGAATAGAATTATAGATGGTATTATAATATACGGTAATAGTATTATAGTATATATATAATATATATAGTATAAACATACTATGTAATACGTAGAGTATGTTATATTATACTATATAATATACCAAAATTAGTAGTATAAATAATATGATATTATAATATATTTCCATATTAAATATATATATATATATATATAAATATAATATATATATATATATAGTATAGTAGTATAATAATTAAAGTATAGTATATATATATATACTATATACATATATATAATACTATATATTATAATATAGATCAGTATATCGTATATATAATGATAGATATATATATAGTAAATATTACATTCAGAGATAATATTTATTTATATGAGTATGTTATGCTTATGATGAGTAATAGTATATAAGAATATAATATATATAATATAATTAATAAATGATATATAAATATATATATAATATATAATAAATATATATTATATATATATCCTACATATTATATATATATTCATTATTTTTTTATATAATACATATATATATATAGTAATAATATATATATATATATATATTATAATATATATATTATAATATATTATATATATATATGAAGTAATATAAGCCTATACTATACCTATAATTTATAGGTATCATTATTATATTATATATGCTAGTAACGAAGTGAACAAGATGGCATACTTGATACATAAAAAAACATACTATGATACAGTTATGGAATAATGAAATATACATTCAACTCGTGGCATTATTGAGGTAGAAAAGCAGAGCAAGCCAAGCAAAAAAAAACGAAAAAAAGAAAACAAAATTAGCCATAGAAACAACAATAACAACATGCATTTTGTCTTAGCAATAAAAAACATCCAAACATCCTTGTTTTTGTGACCAAAAAGCACGAAAAGAAATTAATCCGAAATTTTCGGTAATACTTGCAAAGCATAAATGGATTTTAGAAATACTGAACCCAACCGTGAAATGGCTTGACCAAGCAATTCAGTATTTAAAATTCCATTTCTCACGACAACCTATTTTTCTTTCTAAGTCTCGTAAAGCATCGAAGCAATACTTGTCTCTTTCTTTTTCATTTTTTTTATCTTTTCTTTGAATGCAAAAACACAATACATATATTCGCACTGCTAGATCCTCAAAAATATTAAAAAGCAAAACACCGAAAAAGTAACTTTATTTTTATGACTATAATACATTTATGAGCTTAGTGTAATATATATGAGCGAAATGTGACTCCTATCATTATGCTTATAAATATATCAAATAAACTATTCCAGGACCACATTAATTTGGAGGCAGACAAAATGTGGCGCTTCAGTATATTTTGCTTCAACAATTTGTATGTTATATTCTTGAGATTATTTTAATAATTTATTATGTTTTACTCTATTTAGTCTTTATGCTCTCTTCATCCACACACACACCACAATTATATATATATAATTATAACTATATATATATATATATATACTCATAATATATATATATATATATATATATGATATATATATATATATATAATATATATATATATATATATATATTATATATAATTCATTGATCCATGTCAGTAACAGATGTCTACATTTGCTCTCCAAAAAAAAAAGGAAAAAAAAAATACACATGATATTAGTAAATAAGTCTTTCAAAAAAACCGTCACATTTCCTTCGTGACATATTTGTCTTGAGAAGGCAAGAAAAAATGAAGGCCAAGTGGAAGAGTGAATATAATAATGAAAAAAAAAAATAAATGCATTTCTAGGCAATATAAAAGAACCGATTAATTCAAAATGGCGTCTGGTCTTTGTATTTGCGACCCAAAAACTGCCGACGAAACCGAAAATTATTTCTGATAATTTGAATACTGCAAATAAAAATCGAGATTTTTAAATATTATTGACCAACCGTGAAAGGCTTACCAAGCATTCATATTTAAAATTCGTTCTCACAACAACCTATTTTTCTTTCCAAGTATCATAAAGCATTGGAAGCGTTACAATCTATTATTTTTTTCCTTTTTTTTTTCTCTTTAAATTAACACAAAAGTATATTGCATTAGATCTCCACTGGAATAATAAATAGCCTATTCAATAAAAAAAAAATACTTTATTCTTCAGTGCACTATAAACACTATGAACTGAGTGTTTAAAATATTATGAGAAATTGCTTTATCATTATTCGTATCATGTAGCGATTCGTTTTAAGATCCTCCAAGACACATTAATTCAAGCATTCAATGCCACGTTTTGTCATATTTTTTCCTTCCGATGATTATCATCTTTAGTTGACATGCGGTCATCTTGTTGCAAATATTATTATTTTTCTCTTGATGCGTCTTTTCCTGCTTTCACTCATACAAAACACATAACACTCTACGTTATATATATAGTTAGTATATATATATAAGTCATATATAATATATATAATAATTATAATATAGGTATAGTAATACGTTTATATATATGAAAATAAATATATATAATAACTATATATATATAATCATATATTATAACTATATTATATATATATACTATATTTAGCTGGAATAGTGGAAACCGCGAATCGCATACTTTTATAATTATTAAAGGACTATATAGCATCAATTGTTGGCGTAATCTCGCGTTTGATTGCTCAGAAGTTGACTGGTAGATTTGCGAACTAGATGCGAATGTGCGAATGTGCAAATGTCTTACCTTTTCATCCATCATGGAGTGAACGAGGAGAAAGGGCGAAAATATTTAGAGAAAAGAGCCGAAAGAACAAATAGTAAAAAATCTTCGAACTCCTGTTTGATGAAAAGGAGACAGAGTTTACACAAGGAGCAAGATGGAAGGAATAATATTTCATTGCTACTGTTTGGTAAAAGACTGCTGGTTGAAAAGTTTTATTAATTACAAATTGTAACAAAATTGCGAATGACTAGAAGCAGGAAGGAACACACAATCCGGCTGTCTTCCAACACCTTCTCTGATATGTGAACACTTTTATAATTCTAAGTTCTAAGCTCGCTAAAAATTAGAATCCTTCTAATATTATTTTATTTTTATTTTTAATTTTCCTTTTTTATTTATTTATTAAATTTTTCACTTGACTTTATGAAGGAAATTTTGCAAGCCGCAATCCCTCCTCTGCTCTCATCTCTCTCTCCTCTGCCCTCTCTCTTCGCTCTCTTGCTCGCGTAGGATTATACCGTATGTACCCAGCTGTTATATATTAAATATATTATTCACTAATAATAGCTATACTATCGCCGAATTATTAGTATTGCACTCCACGTAAGCGCCCACCTGACCGATAGGTTTATATGATTATCTCTATATATAATTTTATTTAAAAACTCCCGCTACATTACTTTATTATATTTATACTTTTTGATAGGTGAATAACCTATCGTGTATGCGTTCTACTCTGTAGATAGGAGTATTATTATTTATGAATATATGTTAGGGTAGTAATTAGACCAGTAATTTATCATAATGTGGATGATACAACGTGGTGTGTGGTGGGGCGCGGCGCACGTAATGTGATTATTGGGGGAAAAGCTCGGTCGGTTTCTGTTGGTTGTTTTTTGTTTTTAAGTTGTGTTCTGTGTGTGTGTGTAGTGCTGGCTGGTGTTGTGTGGTTGTGTGGTGTGGTGTGTGTGTGAGTGGTGTGCTGTGTTAACAGAGCCGGAGTATGAATATTTTCGAAAAATAATTGACTTTATTCTTCTGTTTCCCTACGTGCGGGTATTTATACCGCTGGTGTTCCAAATTTGTTACAAAATAAACTCTACCTCCAATGCTGTGACAAGATCCAGAATTTCAAGAGTCCTTTCGTTACGACTTAAGTACCCTTACCAAAAAAACTATAACAGCGAGACTCCACCAATCACCATACACAACATATACACATACACATAACACATACATACATACACATTACACATACACATACAACATAAATCTCACAAACATATACACAAGCAAACACACACACACACACATCACACAGCACACACACACACCACCTACACACACACACACACACCACCACAGCACACAACACACACACACACACACACAGCACAACACACACACACACACACAGCCACACAAAGCTGCAATTCAAAGTCAAGATGACCCAAACGAATGTAAAATATCTTTTAAACCATGGAAACTACGAACAGTTACTTAAATGGAAATCAAATCCAAACACACTTAGAGAAACATCTAGTATTGACTTAACTTAATTTAAAGTGGCGAAGAATACTCCTAAAAGCAAAAATGAAGTTAAACAAAATCTTTCCAGCTGTTTCTTTTCAAGCAAAGTATATTTAAAGAATTTTTGTTGCGGATATTTTTTCCCGCCTACATTTCATATTCTTTTATTTAGTTGAGGATAAAGTGGAAGGTGATTTAAAAAAGAAATAAATTTCCTTTTAAAGGGAAAGATATTTATAGATTCAAAGGTTCAGGTCGATGAAAATATTTTAAAAGGTTAAAATGATTTCTATAGTTAAGTTGAAGCAAAATTGAAGGCTTCATTTTTCATATATTCATATGATTAGTTCTCTCTCTCTCTCTCTTCGTCTCTCTATCTTCTCTCTCTCTCTCTCTCTCTTCTCTCTTCTTCCTCTCCTCTCTCTCTCTCTGCTCTCTCTCTCTGCTCTCTGACTCTCTCTCTATCTCTAACTCTCTCTCTCTCTCTCTCTTCTTCCTCTTCCTCTTCCTCCCCCGTTGGCAGCTCCTACCTCTCTCTCGTCTCCTTCTCTCCTCTTCTCTCTCTCTCTCTCTTCTCGGTCTCTCTCTCTCTCTCTCTCTTCTCTCTCCCTCTCCCGTCTCCGCCTTCTCCGTCTCTCCTCTCCCTCTTCCTCTTCTAACTTCCTCTCCAAAAGGTCCAATGAACTCTTCCACTCCTTCTCTCTCTCTCTCTTCTCTCCTCCTCTCTGTCTTCTCTCTCTCTCCTCTCTCTCTCTCTTCTCGTCTTTCCACTCTTCAGTATAATATATAAAATATATATATTATATATAATATAACTATATAGAAGTATAATATATATATAGTATATATTATATAGTAGATATATATAAAAATTATAAATAGAGTATATATACAGTCACATAACATACAGTATATTATATATAATAATAATATATAAATAAGTTCATTTAATATATATATAGATATATAGTATATATATATATGTACAGATACTACTATATATATATATATATATATATATATATATACTTATATATAAGTATATATGTAATATATATACGGTATATAGTATAGTATAATAGTTATATTATATAGGTATATAGTAATGTACATAAAGTATATATATAATATATATACTATTATAATGATATGGATATACTAATTACGTACATATACAAATAATATATTATATATATATATATTATATATATATATATATATATATATATATATATATATATATATATATATATATATATATATATATATATATATATATAGTATATTATTATAATAATTATAATATAAATATATATGTAGATATATATATATATATATTATGATACCTATATATATATTATAATATATATATAATATAATAAATATATACATATATATACTATACTATATATATATATATATAGCCAACTTCTCCATCCTGCCCTATGCGTACTTTCTGGCACTTTAATCGAGCAGATTGGGGAAGTTTGCGTCTCTTCTGCTCTAACTATGACTGGAGTGGCTGCTCTGACTCTGAAGACGCTTCAGCTTCTGCCATTAAGGTGAGAGCTGTAATCGTTGGTGGGATGAACAAGTTCATCCCTTCTTCGACTAAGTCTTTCTCTCCTCAAAATCCATGGTTCTCTGGCTATTCAGACAAAAGACACAACATATTGAGAGTGGAAAAATTCTCGCTCTCCTACCACTCTCGCTAATTTCTATTAAGCTAGAAATCGTTGAAGGGACACTCTTCGACAAGCAAAACGGGCTTTCGTAAACGAAAGTGCGTCTGACCTCCTCCTTCGTTCTCCTACTGACAAATCTTTCTTGATCCTTGCCAAAAACATCCCTATCAAATGTAAATCTACCTTTCCACCTCTTATTCGCTCTGATGGTTCTGTTGCTAATACTTCAACTGAAAAGACCAATATCTTCGGCCTCCGGTTTTGCTCTAATTCAACCCTGGTCGAATCTGGTAATTATCCTCCACCTTCTCCTCCTCTCAGTTTCTCAAGTGTCTCATGCGATCGGGTGCATGGGCTCCTGAAATCTATGAACGTTAGAAAGGCGAGAGGCCCTGATGGCATTCCTTCCCGAGTTTTGAGGGAGTGTGCTTCTGAGCTGGAGCCACCTCTCGTTCAACAATATTCTTTATGCCTCAATTCTAGCACTTTCCCTCAGTGTTGGAAGCGTGCATATGTCCAACGGTTCCTAAAAAAGGTAGCCATTCTGATCCTTCTAACTATTGCCCAATTGCTCTTACTTGTATCCTATCTAAGATCTTTGAAACCCTTCTCAACTCCTGGAATCTCATTCTCTTCTTTCCGATCAACAGTACAATTTATGGTTTTCCACCCTTATGAACTATGGGGAGACATTTGTGGTGGTGCTTGACATAATCTAAGGGTTTGACAGGGTATGACACCCATCACTACTTTCCAAACTCCCCTCCTTTGCGTTTTCTTCTTCTCTTTGTTTACTTATGACAAGCTTTCTTTCAAATCGTTCAATATTGGCTGTGGTTGATGAGGCGACTTCTTCCTTCTTCTATGTCGTAGTGCTGTTCCACAGGGATTCTATTTTATCTAATACTCTATTCCTGTTTTCATAAATGATCTTCTGAGCTGCACATCTAACTCTATCCACTAATATGCCGATGACTCGACCCTCCATTCTTCAACTCATTTCAAATCTGATCCCTTTTGTTTCTAGAATTGCCTCTCGTCTTAATCTTTCCGATTCTATTCTCGCTGATCTGGAGAAAATTTCCGAGTGGGGCCGTCTCAAAACTGTGAAATTCAATTCTTTAAAAACCCAACTTCCACAAATCTCCCTCTCTAAGACACCTTCTAACTTTAGTATATTTTTCGATGGTTCTCTTGTCTCTCCTGTTGACAATATAAACATTTTTGGCCGTAACATAAACCAAAAAATGTCCTGAAAACCTCACATCACAATGGTTGCTAGGGCGGGATCAAAGAAGGTGAAAGTTCTGTTTAGACTGAGTAACTTTTTATCCTTTTCTCAGTTACTCCAACTATACAAGGGTCATATCCGCCCGTGTATGAATATTGCTCTCATATCTGGGGAGAGGGAGGGCTTTAGTTTCACCCGACTTTCCAATACACTTGACCCTCTATCTTTGCGACGATATGTTGGAGCTTTGTCTCATTTCTATAGCTACCACAGCGGGAAAATGCAGGAAGGAACTGACCACTCGGGTACCACCACCTTTACGACGCATTCGAAGAACAAAGGGGAGCAGTGTCTGCACGCGAGTTTTGTGTAGACTTTAGCAACTCGAGGCTTGTTCACTGTGGTGCTTCCTTCTTTCCAGACACTTCTGGTCTGTCTGTGGAATTCTCTTCCATCTTCTGTTTCCTGCTGAATTTAATCTCCCTCACTTTAAGGCCTGCGTCTGTGCTCATCTGCGAATCTGCGTTAGATGACAACATTTTCAAAGTTTTAACACCCCCTCCTTGAACAGGGCTCTCCCCGTGAGCGGTGGTGAAAACTCTACGTATATATATATATATATATATATATATTTTATTATATATATATAAATATATATATAAAATATATATATATATATATATATATATATATATATATATATATATATATATATATATATATATATATATATATATATATATATAATATATATTATATATTAATATATATATATTATATAATAATATAATATATATATACATACAGTATATATAATATATATCTATTATAATTATATATATATTTATATAAATAATTTATAAAATACAATGTATATATTATATATAATATATATATATATATCATATTATATATAAATTATATATTATGATATATATTAAGATTTATTTATTTATATATTTATTTTTTTTTATATAAAATTTATTACCTTATATTGTTATATAAATGTATAAATATAATCTATTTGTTATTAATGCATCTACCTTTACGGGTAATGTCAATGCATAATATAATATATATATATATATATATATATATATATACCTATATAAATATTATATATATATATATATATATAAATATAAATATATATATATATATATATATAGAAATATATATATATATATATATATAATATATATAATATAAATAGATATATATATATAATATATCAGGCTTGGGTTCAAGTACAAGTTCAAGTACAAGTACTCTCTAGAATTTGTTCAAGTACAAGTAACAAGTACAAATACTCTAGAATTTGTTCAAGTACAAGACAAGTACAATTACAATTACAAGAACAAGTACAAGTACTCTAGAATTTCTTTTCCGTGTACTAGTACAAGAACAACTAGAAGAAAGTTGTGCCAAGTTGTGTGTGTAATATATATATATATATATATTATATATATATTATATATATATATAATATATATATATTATATATATATATTATATTATATAATATATATATATATATATATATATATAATATATATATATTATGTAGCACTCCGATTAACTTTGTACAAAATTTTAATTTATGTTCGTACCTATGCTAAGATTTGCGCGAGCAAAAATTTTAGCATAAGAAAAGTGAAAAATATATATATAAACTCTCCTTTTGAGAATACTCTTAAGTCAGATCAAATTATTAAGAATCAGAAGAAAGATCTCACTCAGATACTCTCTCCAGAAATCCTCCCGGCAAGAGAGGTAAACTTCAAGGAAAAGGCTGCGACTCGAATTTCAATCACAAACACAAATCCTCGCACAAAAATAGGGTGGAAAACGCGCTGGAAAAGGCTGTGACTACCAATTCGTCTACGAAGAGGAGTATCTCAACAGAAGGGACTTTTGTTATTTTACTTTCATTGAATATTATATTTTACTTATGTTGAATAAAACATCATTTCAAATATGGATTTCTAAATTTACCATCCTCTTATATAGGGTGGCTTGCTCTTAAAGAAGCCACCAATTCAGCAAGTCCGTACCCTATAATTGGTGAACCCGGAGTTGAACACCCAGAACTTCAATCAAACGCCTTCTAAAAAACAAACAAAATGAAGAAGAAGAAAAAAACTACAATAACAATCCCAATCAGAACACACTGAGAAAATGACTCAAGCAAATGGACATTATCAATACGAACTTCAATTTTCATTTCTAATTTTGGATTATGGTCTTCACTTTTTCACAACTATCACAGTTCGAGGATTCATCGCTAGACATAGCAAACTTCCTTTTCGGCATGGATTTCTTTCATCATTCTAAGTTTGGATTATGGGCAGAAACTCATTTTTGAATTCCACTACGAACTCTGATTCCTTTTCGAATTCTAAATGGTTCTGTGACCTCTCCCTTTTATGTATGAAGAAATTTTTCAAATAAAGGACCTAAATTTCAAGCAACTTCGCCTATACGATATGTAACTTCCTTTACGGGATGGATTTCTTTCGATCATTTTAAGTTGGATTATGCGGCAGAAATTCATTGTTGGATTCCACTACGCAACTTGATTCCTTTTTCGAATTCTAAATGGTTCTGTGACCGCTCCCTTTTATGTATGAGAAAAAAAAAATTTTTTTCAAATAAAGGACCTACATTTCAAGCAACGTCGTCTCTACATATGTCAAGCAATGTTTCTCTCGTAACTACAGCTTTGAAAACTATTTACGTGCGCATTGGTCAAATCATGGATACATTAGAAACGCCTTATACTAAGACCTTCCCTGGATTCAACGGTTCGATCGATGTGGCCTATTAATAACTTCGTGAATAATTTAATTGTTTCATATCCATAATTATGTATAAAATATTTTTGTATTTAAATGTTTGTATGTTTGTTTATATCTAACGGATATAACCAAATATGCTTATGTTTAAATGCCCCTTTTATTTTCTGTATATATATATAACATTATTGTATTTTTATGTATTCAAATATTTGTATATATGTTTAGATTCTTCGGATGTAACAGTTATGCTCGTATCTTGAATATTTACATTTCTTTGTATATTATTTCCTTCAAATGTTTATGTCTATTATGTCTTCGGACATAATAGATATGTTTGCATTTGAAAATGTATAACTATGTATTTTAGTTATTTTATTCTGTTTATTATTATAACATACTTTCTCACTCCGTGTTTATCGCGGGAAGTAATGTAGCACTCCATTATAACTATGTAAAAATTTTAATTTATGTTCGTACTTATGCAAAGATTTGCGCGAGCAAAATTTTAGTCAAAGTGAAAATATATTTAAACTCGTCCTTTTGAGATACTCATCAGTCAGATAAAGTCAGATCAAATTATTAAGAATTAGAAGAAAATCTCACTCCAGATACTCTCTCCAGAAATCCTCCCGGCAAGAAGGTAAATTTCAAGGAAAAGGCTGCGACTCGAATTTTGATCACAAACACAAATCCTCGCACAAAAAATAGGGTGGAAAACGCGCTGGAAAAGGCTGTGACTACCAATTCGTCTACGAAGAGAGGAGAGTATCTCAACAGAAGGGACTTTTGTGACTTCTTATACTTTCATTGCATATTTTACTTATGTTGAATAAAAACATATTTCAAATATGCGATTTCTAAATTACCACCTCTATATGGGTGCTTGCTCTTAGAAAGCCACCAATTGCAGCAAAGACAACCCTATATATATATATATATATATTAAGTTATTATATATATATATATATACAATTATATATATATATATATATATATATATATATATATAATAAATAATAATAGTATATATATATATATATATATATATTATATATTACAGTATATATATATATATATATTATATATATATATATATATATTTATATATATATATATATTATACTATAATATATATATATATAAATATATATATATATAATATATATATATATTTCAAATGGTCCTAAGTGGGTTTGAACCCTTACCCTTGAGAGTAAATGATGCGGTTTCCTTTTAGCCAATCGATGCGTCTCAGGTAACACGTCTGAAAGTACCATCTCAAGGGTAGGGGTTCAAACCCACTTAGACCATTTGAATATACAAATAATTGTTGCGTTTATTGCACAAAATATCTTTTGAATATTCTAATAATGTCCGGTTAAAAAATTACCCAGTGTTGCCCCTGACCCGTAGTGTTGGCGGGGAGGCCCGTCGGAGTTAGGTGTCCAAGGACACGCCTTCGCGTTCTCTTGGGAAGCTAAGCTTTCAGGGGTAAAATGATGGGTTTCCTTTTAGCCAATCGTGCTCGAGGTAACACTCTGGAGTACCATCTCAAGGTAAGGGTTCAAACCCACTTAGGACCATTTGAATTATACAATATTTGTTGCGTTTATTGCACAAAAATCTTTTGAACGTATAATATATATATATATGTATATATATATATAATATATAAATAAATATATAATATATATACTATATATATATATATAATATATAGTATATATATATATATATATATTATATATATATATATATATATCATCATCATCATCATCACCACCACCACCACCACCCATCTTCTCTCCCGAAGACTGGAGGTAAGGTGCGTAACATGCACCGGAAACAGAAAAAATAGTAGAAGAATATGAAGCAAGTAGAAAAGAAAGCCCAGCCTTACCGCCCCATTTATACCAATTAGTGAGAAGTTGCCTCAGTCAGAAAAATCCACCCTAGAGCTTCACGGGACCCGCCAATGGACCCTCACTATGACATCTCGTAATGTGGGGTTCATTCTTTGGCCCAGGTGGCGCTACAACCGTACCTCCTCACAATACCCCGTCATTCACTCCTGCTATGCACCTTTCTTCTCACCCCTACTAAACTCACATTTCTCTCCTCAGTCATTCCTTTTCTGACTCAATCCACTTTTTCTTCGTCTCCCACCTGTCGATATTCCCAACACACATTACCATTATACATCCGTTTAACCGAGCGACTATCATCAATACTTTAAACATTACCAAACCATCTCAATGTACTTTCATTTATTCTGTCATTTACACCATTCTCCACACCAAACAACTCCTCAAATACGTTCATCCTCATTTTATCAATTCTTTTTCACACCTAACACGCCACTAAGATGTGTCCATCTGAACACATTGTACTTTAGATCTTATACCTCTTATTCCAGACCATAGTCCACTACTATACATTAACACAGGTAACAACATACCCTCATGTAAGACCCTAGCGCACTCAAGACTTAGTCCCTTTACATCCACCAACGATTTAATTGCACCAGCCACCTTAGTGCATTCACAACTTTCCTACTAAACCCTGCATTTTCATCAACATATATCCTAAATATTAAATTCAGGACCACCTTTCCAGCTCGCTCATCATCTAACATAGCTACACACGAGACTGTCCTCACATCACAACCATAACCTTCCTCTTATCTACGTTTACTTTCAACCCCTCTTTTTACACACCCTACCAAATCTTACCAATCCTCTCCAACTCTCTTCAGATTCGTCAAACAAAACCAAATCATCCTCATATAATAGGTAGGGAACCCTCTACTCTCTTCCATTCTCCATCATTCTAACACTATCCCTTTTCACCCCTACCTCTATTTCTTCATAACCTCATCCATAACATCATTGGATGACAAAGGAGACATAGCACATCCTACTCACTCCGCTATTAATATTAAACCAACCACTTTCGACTCTATTTATTCTTACACACGCTTCACTATCGCATACATACTTTTGATTTCCATTCAGAAGCTTACCCCAACACCAATCACTAAACACCTGGCCATTGAGTCCCTATTAATCCTGATTATACGCCTATTGCCAAAGTCCATAAATCCTAAATAAAATTTATTTCTTCTCTTCCTCATTATTTCCAACATTTGTTCATTGTACAGATTTGATCACACATCCTCTACCACTTCTAAAACGCACCTTGTTCCTCCCCAAATCAGTTCTTCAGTCATTCG
>JABUQX010093593.1:12500-32524 GCA_015478945.1 Trachelipus rathkii | reverse complement strand
ATATATATATATATATATATATATATATATATATATATATATATATATATATATATATATATATATATATATATATATATATATATATATATATATATATATATATATATATATATATATATATATATATATATATAGGCCTTCTTTTGAATTGGCTCGGAAATCGATATTTATTATTTTTATAATATTGATATTTGTAATATCGATATTTTTATTGATAAGATTTAATCGATATTAATTATTTTTTATAATATCAATATTGATTATTTTTCATAATATCGATTATTTTACCGATATTTTTCGCCCGGTAATCGATATACATTTAATGTGTTTGTTGATAAATTTTACACCAACAAAATATGAAATATATGATAGTTTCAAAAGCTAGGTTACTAGATTCTAACCATGTGTCATTTCGCAAGCGTATTTCTTGCTCACAATTCTTTAATGACATCTCCATCTATCCTTATTAGTACTTAATGAAAGTTTCATTGTATGGTTATTCTTACACATTCTTGAAGAGTGAAATATTCCATGATTCATTAGAAATATAATTGCTTTTTCTTTCGTATTAATATCTTGAAAAAGTTTAACAATGCTCATTGACATGTTGTTAAATCTAAATTTGAAATATGAAAATTTAAGAAAAACTTAAATAGGCATTCAATTTTACCGAGTGTTTCTCGGGCGTTTTTTTTATTATCAAATATGATTAAAAATATTAAAATCTTTAAATTTATCAAAAATAAAATAATTGATATTTTTAAAAACAATAATATCGATATTATGAAAATAATTTATCATTATAAAATAAAAATATTGATCTTATAAAAATAATCAATATCGATTACGGGGCCAATTCCAAAGAAGGCCCTATATATATATATATATATATATAGTATATATATATATATATATATATATATATATAAATTATATATATATATATATATATATATATATATATATATATATATATATATATATATATATATATATATATATTCTTAAACAAAGAAAATATATTGTGTATGAAGAGAAATATTGTCTACTCCGAGATTGAACCACCGTTGCGACCGAGGACAATATACCCGGTGCTTTACCACTGAGCTTATTCTATATATATATCTCTATATATATATATATATATATATATATATATATATATATAATATATATATATATATATATATATATATATATATATATATATATATATATATATATATAATTTTCCTAGATAAGCAGGCAATAAAACGTACTTGGACATAAACGTACTAAAATGTTGCTAGAGATGCATAAATTGTTCCAACAAATTTATAATTAACATAGTGAAGCAAAATTATTTTAAAAATATCTTCTTTTAATAAAGAAAAACCTCACTCTATATATAGCTTATCATTTAATATTTTAAGAAGACTAATTTTACTTAATTACTTTCTAGTGACGCAAGAATTATCGCTTTCGATACTTGTTAAATACATAGAAGAAAAATTGGACCTTTTTGATTTGTATAAAATAATAGGGATTACAAGATAAGAATTTAATCTTTACAGAAAGGGAATGCGAAAAATGTTAATCGTTGTGTAAAATAGTAAAGGTTCTACAAAATTCCATTTCAGGTGTATTAATTAAATGTGAAAAATATAAAGCATCAGTTCTAAAGAATTATTTTTTATAAACACAATAGAAGGCACACGGGCAAAGGTAAACACCTCAACGTTACCTAACGTAACCTAACTAACTCCAACCAATCTATCCTAACTTATATGGTTCAATGAAAATGGTCGAGATTTCGAAAAATTCACTGACATTAAGATAGTACTATTATTTTATACATATTTGTAAAAAAGTGATTATTATTATTATTATTATTATTATTATTATTATTATTATTATTATTATTATTATTATTATTATTATTATTATTTAGTAATTATTATTATTAAACTAAATATTTGATTTAATAAATTCATATATTTGAAAGAATTTTCCTTTAATAAAATTAGTGAAGCAAAATAATTTATAAAACAAATGCTTTTTTTACACAAAATTCAAACGCAAAAGCAAGAGCCTCACACTATTCATAGCTTAGCTTACCTAAAATTGTATTACAAAGGTGTCAGAATTTTTTTTAAAAAAAGTACCAAAAGTATCATTGCCTGCTTATCTAGGGTATATATATATATATATATATATATATATATATATATATATATATATATATATATATATATATATATATATATATATATATATATATATATATATATATATATATATATATATATATATATATATATATATATATATATATATATATATATATATATATATATATATATATATATATATATATATATATATATGTGCGTAGATCATTCCATAAGGTTTTTCTCTTTTTTTGTACTTTGTTAATCAAATTTTTACATTTATGTGCTATTTAGTCAGAATATTTCCATTCGTTTTTATCCTTAAGATGAACGAATTTTGAAAACTTTTAACTTATTTCACATCTGTGCTAATTACATAAGTTACGAGGAGATTATTAATGTATTAAATTAATTAAAGAAAATATGTGTATTGTTTTTCAACAGATATTCATTTCCGGATGTCTCAAATGTTTAAAATTGTAATTGAAAACCAAAATTTGCGACTTTACCACACAAACACACACACCTCATAAAACGACTTCATGAACATAATTAAATAATTTTAGACCGAGAACTGAAAACTTTTCATTAACTCTTCTGAATAAACATTTAAAAGCAAGTCTAAAATAGAAAACCTCTTTAAAATTATAAAAAATCTTGCATTTCGAAAAGAACAACAATTGGGAGCACAACAATTCTCGAACCTTATTAATTATAGCAAAACCCGCAGATTTTCCTTAAACTTACACGAAATGATCAAAATGATTTCAAAAGAAGGAAACCCCCTCGACCAAAAAAATAAATAAATAAAAAATAAAGAATATAAAAAATAAAAACTGGAGAAATATCTCTGAAAAAAGTTGTGAAGTGGCAATATGTAAAATATATTGGCACACCTATGAGTGATGAAAAATAACAAAAAAGAATGCGACACCTATTAAATTCAAGAGGAAATGATAAAACTTAGTTTTACATGTTATGAATATCAAATTAAGAGACAACATAACTTTTTTCAGGGGCATTTATCAAGGTTTATTTTACGTTTTCCTTTCATTCTAGCTCATCTCAAACAAGAAAATCAACTTTCACACATTTTAACAATTTCCTCCCTAAAGAAATAATATAATTTGTCATTTTGAGAGTTTCTAACTTTTTTCAGAGTTCTCTCTCAGAAAATTTTTAAAGTTTAACTTTATTTTCAGATCATTTTAAGCATTTGATGTAAGTTTCATGAAAATCGGCGTGCTTTGCTACAATTGATAAGGACCCAATTCTCAACAATATATAATATAAATTATATTCCTTTTGTCCATTGTTAGTCCAATAAACTACTTAACATAAACCTTCAGAGCCTTTTTACTTTAATTAAACGAGCCCTGCGAATCAGTGGCAAACCAAGTGGAAATATAATAAGTGCTCATTTGAATCGGTTCAGTAAAATTATTCCCACTTAATTATTATAATGTTTTTAATAATAGGGAAAATCCTTACAGATTTACTCTCCGTCGAGCTTTGTGTCTGTGTATGTATATGTGTATGTATATGTGTGTGTGTGTGTGTGTGTGTGTGTGTGTGTGTGTGAGAGAGAGAGAGAGAGAGAGAGAGAGAGAGAGAGAGAGAGAGAGAGAGAGAGAGAGAGAGAGAGAGAGAGAGAGAGAGAGAGAGAGAGAGAGAGGTGAATTTACAGGGTGAGCAAAAATTAATTGAACAAACTCTTCTGAAGAAGTCCGTTGAGTGCATATCGATTAGTCGATATATTGGAGAATCTTAATATTTCCTCGGGGAATAGACAAGAGTTCTGCTCTTTTAATGGGAACTAAAATAATATAAAAAACTTACTTATTTCTCTGAAAACATAATCATTCAATTAATGCTCAATAATAAACAATTTTCGATTATTCGGAAAATAAAATCTTTAATTCAGAAACTTCTTTTCCAATAAGGAGGATGAGAGAGAAGCGACAAAATTCAGCTTTACCAATCAGAATGATTGCAAAAGTATTCACGTCTTTAAAATATCTAACAAAGAATCGATTATCCACTCCTTTATATATATATATATATATATATATATATATATATATATATATATATATATATATATATATATATATATATATATATATATATATATATATATATATATATATATATATATATATATATATATATATATATATATATATATATATATATATATATATATATATATATATATATATATATATATATATATATATATATATATATATATATATATATTAGAGGTGTACCGGAATTCCGGCCGGAATTTGACATTTTTTTCCGGTTCCGGTTCCGGCCGGAACCGGAATTACTTTCCTTAATTAACTTTCCTTAAACACTTTTGAAAATATTGCTAATTATAAGTAAAAGAAAAAAACTGTTCATCAGTATTGGGCTATATTTTTAAACGTTTTTCCTCAAATATATTTCCTGCTTTTGAAAATGAAAATAATTTCTCTGAATATATGGAGGAGACTGAAAAGGAGAGTAATTTTTGGGCTAGTACTGCTATGTTTGGAAATTTAGCTTTGGTCACTTTCCACCAATTAAGTAATTCTTCTTTTCCCAGATTAGAAATTGATTTTTCTGGTAAAAAAATTTCAATTTCTTTAAGAATTTCACCTTTTGAAGAGCCAACTGATTTTTCTTTTTTTCCTTTTTACACTAACTGACTCGCTGTCACTTTCACTTTCTTCAAACTTATAAAAACTAAGTAACTTTGCAGTAATTTCTTTTCTTAATGCTCCTGATGATTTTGAGGTACTTGGCAAATCTAAGTTTATTGTAGATAATGCTCGTTTCTGAAAATGACTCATCGCCTGAACCTTCTTCTGTACTGCTACTACTATTATCACTTTCTACCTTCAATTATTTGCATATTTCTTCAAGCATCCATTTTCTACTCAATTCTCTTATTTCATTAGAAAATAAAGTCAGTTAGTATCTTGGGTCTACTACAGTATTTAAAACAATTATCTTGTTTTGATATATGTCTATTGATCCTTTCTCTTCCTTTTTATTCATAAATCTAAACTCTAATGCCTTCTTCAGCTCTTCTTTATTCTCTGCTGTCATCCTCAGAGTTTGAGAGATATGCTGGAGAGCTCAAATATGTAGAATAATTGATGATATAATTGATTTTGCCTTATAGTTTCCGTAACCATGAGAAATGGTTGCAAAACTCTTAGAATTTTTTCAAGTATTTGCCATTTATTAGCAGTCAAAGCTTAAATGATTGATTGTTCTATAATATAAACTTGCAGAGGTCTTTTCAAACATTCAATTCTTTCTAGAATCAAATATGTGCTATTCCACCTTGTATTAACATCTTGAATTGGCATAAGTGGGCTTGCAAGAAGTCTCTTTGTATTCTTTTAAGTTAATTACAGCTCAAAAACTGGAATGATTGAAATGTGTACAAATATTCCTACATTTCTTAATTAAATCACACTGTTCTTTGAGAAAATAAGGCATCTTTAATAAATTGAAGTTTATGAATAAAACAAGAAAAACTTGTGTATCCTGCTAAATCAGTTCCAAGTTTCATGTTATATGCTCCATCTCGAAGGATCAAATGGATTATGTTAGGAGGAATTTCCCAATTATTCATCGTAATTTCAAAACTCATAGTGATTTTAATTCCAGAATGAGAACCTGGGAAATACTTGCAATGGAGTACACAGTCCATTTTTTCAAACTCGCTGGTAAGCCAGAGTGCAGTTAAAGAAATAAATGAGTCGTTTGAATTATTTAGCTCTCTATATATCTGTAGTAAATGATATCTGATCAGCCTTAGATAACTTCTCGAATACTGCTGATCTCAATTTCCTGTATGAAGTTGGTAACATTTTCTCTACAAAATATTTTCTACTAGGAATAAGATATTTTGGTTGAAGATGGGCAATAAGTTCTATGAATCCCTTCTCTTCTGTGACTGTGAATGGCTGGTTACTCATTGCGATAAAATTCATTATTTTCTGTGATTTGGGGTCATTGATATGCCAAATCTTTTTTGGGGAGAAACTCTCATCAAAACTCACTTATTTCACGGCTTGGATCTATTGCTCTTTTTTTTTTGGACTTCCAGATATTCTCTTCAATGATGATTTTCCATATGTTCATGAAGTGGTGTTGTACTAAATATAAGATTTTGTGTTGAAAGTTATATAAAATATATTTTTTTACATTTTATAGTAGTTAAAGGAAAGTTTACAGGAAATTCCAGTTCCGGCTGGAATTTTTTTTGTGATTCCGGCTAATTCCTGGTTCCGGGTGGAACTAAAAATTTTCTTTTCTTTAATAAAATTATATATATATATATATAAAATATATATATATATATATATATATATATATATATATATATATATATATATATATATATATATATATATATATATATATATATATATATATATATATATATATATATATATTTACAGTTGTCACCGCCGCTAATGGACAGAGCCCTATTCAAGAGGTGTACTCATAGTTTACGTCTGAGTTGGATTTAGGTTATATATATATATATATATATATATATATATATATATATATATATATATATATATATATATATATATATATATATATATATATATATATATATATATATATATATATATATATATATATTGTCTTGACGCAGTGTTCAGTGGCCTAGGTCTTTGTGTGTCAGTCGGCTAAGTGGCGCTTAGCTCTGAGCACCGCTGGATATTGATCCTATTACAGTTTTTGTTACTACATACACTAATTGTGTTGTTTTGCAATTTTGCCATGAATTTGTACTTATATCAAATTTTCAACGTTAAATTTTGTTTGGAAATGGAAAAATCGTCCACCAAGACTTCGTAAGGCCTGTGGCTACGAAGTCATTTGTCGAACCAGGTATTTTGAGTAGTATTCGTAATTTAAAAAAGGCTAGAAAGTTCCGGGAAGACAACGAGAAAAATGAAAAAAAAATTCGACAAAATATTCAAGCAGAGATTGTCAAATCAACATTCACAAGTTGTTGACACAGGTTAAGATATTATGTGAAGCATCTATTGCAAACAATTTGAACATACACCGCGTCGTTGACAAGTTCGTCCCCGAATGTCGACTCTTAACTATTGAGAGCACAGTCTGAACTTCTGCCTAGAAGCTTCAACAGTTCAATGATAACCAATATCTATCTCGAGGGTCATTACAAGGAAAAAGATTCGGACACAAAGCAAGAGTTGTCTTAGTGGAAGAACCCGTATTCCCCAAGACCGACAATAAGGCAAGTGAAGAGTGGGGCAAAGAGTGTGTTGGAAAACCAACATTATGAAGGTCGTCCCGTATCCTCCTTATTAGCTAATGTAGTCAATTGAGAGTTTCATTTATTTCAAATTGTGAAATTGAAACTCAAGTGGCGGCGTTTTGATAATTATAAGAACGTCCAGGCCAAATTACAAGCTGTACTTGGAGCACTTTAACTAAAGAGATTTTCAAGAACCTTTTGAGCCATAACAGAATCGGTGTGACTGTCGTATCAATTTAAATTAGGTTTCCAAATCTTACTATCATAGTTCGGTTTAATTATTATAGCACCTCGTGCATATATATATATATATATATATATATATATATATATATATATTATATAATATATTATATATATTATAATAATATATATATATATATATATATATATATATATTATATATTATATATTCATAAGAATATGAGAATATAAAGAAGATAACCAGTTATTTCAAGTACGATTTTATTAAATAATTACCTTTTTTTTTTTTTAATTTAAATTTTTTTGATCCTGTTTATTAATACTGAAATTATTGAATGTAAGATATAATAACATATACCATAACGAAAAAAATAAATAAAAAAAAAGTCAAATATAAACGGACTCCTTATAAACAATGAAGGACATTAAGGACCTTAGTATATATATATCTATTATTTGATATTTTATTTATATATATATATAATATAATAACTATATATTATAAATATATTATATATAGTATAATATATATATAATACCTATATAATATAATATTATACTATATTATAATTATATATATAACTATATATATATCGGTAATAAGTTTTACTTTGTCGTTATTTACTAATATGACGAAGT
Organism: Trachelipus rathkii; assembly: GCA_015478945.1. NCBI lineage: Eukaryota > Metazoa > Arthropoda > Malacostraca > Isopoda > Trachelipodidae > Trachelipus > Trachelipus rathkii. The sequence goes on along the minus strand of JABUQX010093593.1, from coordinate 24,220 downwards.
ATACAAGCAAGACCTGTTGTATTTAGTTTTCATAAGAATTTGAAAATTTTTAAGTTAAAAATGTTGGCAAAGATATAAAATATTTTATCATAATGACGTAAAATTTTCACTCCTAAGAGTACCGTGGTTGATTGAAAATTTTATGTCAACTTTACATAAATTTTTTTTTCCTGTGTAAGGCTCCTCAGAAACGTTGAGGGTGAACATTGAAAATCGCTGAGAATGATGATTTCAGTGAAAGGAGAGGACGAGAGAATGTGTTCAGTTTTGGAGTTCAACTAGTTAAAGAATTTAAGATAGTTAGGGCAAAACAAACAGCAATGATGAATTTAGTGGCAGTTTGACAAGAGAGCCAAAGCTGTAAAGTAGAAAACTCGGGAATAATCCAAATTAGTAGCAACCGAGGACAGGCAACGTTGTTCACACACATACAGACGTCCGAAATTGATTGAAAATTGAGTATAGAGATAGTAAGAGTTGTCCAAACATCTATATTTCGGTTACAAACACGATGTGAGGTTTGGAGGAAGAAATATGGTGTTTAGCAAAACGGAAATTAGAAAGACCGAGAATTATAGCAGATTTTAATGAAAAAAGAAGACCGTCACTAACCCCACTATTGAAATCCCCCAACTTCTAAGTGATAATGGGGGGCCGCAGTGTATCTTGTCCAAATATTTAAAAAAATATATTTTTGAGATTAGTTGGATGGAGGTTCTAATTAAAGTTACAGCTGACTCTTTTACGCTGTTGGCTTATTACCAATTTTCGTAATATAGAAATTTATAATCTTGTATGAATCTGCCTATCTATGTATGGATAACGCAGCGTAAATTGATTTGCAATAAAATTTAAGTCTTCTGCCTTCCGGTAGGTTTTTGCCCCGATTTGGGGGAAGGAGGTTGTTAAGTGTTCAGCTTAGAGTGTGGAAGGATAACTGAATTCATGAATATCAAACAGGAAACAGGTAATAAAACCTTAGCGATTGGAAAAAATCTACAAAAACCAGGGAAAAATTTCCATGTTGAAATTACACGTGATTTGAAATAATGTAGAACACGTGAGTCTAAAACGATTTCATATATATATATATATATATATATATATATATATATATATATATATGTAATATATTATATATATATTATATACTTTTATTGTCATCATCATGAAATATTTATCAGACAAGTAAGCCATGTATATATTATATATATATATATATATATATATATATATATAATAAGTATATATATATATATATATATATATATTTATATATACTTACTAGATATAGAAATATATATAGTATATAACTATATATATATATATATATATATATATGAAGAAAGATTTGATAAAAAAATGTGCAAATAAAGCGAGAGGAAAATCAAAATAACTGCAAAAATCCGAGGAAATGAAGAACAACGCCTCATTGACGAATATAAATGAGAGAAATGAATAAAGGCTAATTGTTGTGCAAAAGAAGGAAGCACTCGAAAAATGGAAGACAGCAGTTTGGAGAGACCGATGATTAGAAGAGACAATATTTGAGAGGTATCAAAAGAAGAAGGAAAAAGGAAAAGCAAATCGAGTAAATGTCTATTTATTATTTTCACATATGATGAAGAGAGCAAAAAGGCTTGAAGGAGAAGGAAAAATGGACGGAAAGAAGTGAAGGTGGAATCTAAGGTTCAAATCTAGGGACCAGAATTCTAATTGGAGGTTCTAAATTGGTATTCTAATTCAGGAAGCAAATTCTAAGTCATAGTGCCAAGTTCTTTCTGATGCAGACTTCATAACGTCCAAATCTCACCACAAGTATATATATAGAATCATACAGAAAATACTTTGAATATAACAACCAGAAAAGTTGAGTAAATATGTATAACACTTCATTTTACTGGCATCTGGCATCTAATATACCTTCAGATCTCTTAGTTTCGTATTATGAAACCATAATCAGAACCTGATCCAGCTCTTACAGTCATTCATTGACTTATTTATTATATTCCGGAAGTTAATTCCGACCTAAATGTAATTGGTGAAACACTGTTTTCTATTTATCTCATAAGGTTATATTAACCTATAATTATATGATGCCTCGTTGTAGTAGATCTCTGTTTCCTTACATTAAATTGTAATCTTTTAGTTGTTTTTCTCCTCCCCTTCTATTTTAATCCATAATTGGGTTCATATTGATAATTACACCAATTCATTACGAAATACAATACAAAGAAACATTGTTATGGATTTGGTCCTAAACAACTACCCACAGTCAGCTAAACATGATGTTCTCACTATTGGGGTTACAGTCGTCATATTAATCTGTGTCACTGTTTCAATAGCTGTCTTAGAAATAGGAATCCAAGGTAATTATTATTCAAGTTCCTATTCTATTATAATATACTTTTATTATATGTCAAGGGCTTGGGATATTAGTGATCTCTAATTTATTTCTAGTTGTTATTTCAGCAAGCTATGTAAATTATTTTGATAAAATTAATTTTCCGAGAGGGAGTCAGGAACCTTTAGTGGTAAAAAATTCTGTTCACAAAACCCTGTCATCGATATGACCTGGAATAATAGGTTACATCCTGCGTAGGCAGCACGCTCGGGGGGATGATTTAAGAGTGGCGGACCGAAGGTCCCAACCCGAATCAAAAAATAAAAATATATATACCTCTAATAAATAATCAATAATTCATTTATTTAATATATTATATATTATAATTACTATATTAATAATAATATTAATTTATATAATTATATAATAATAATTATATTATTAATATATATAATATATAATATATATATATATATAAATATTAATATAATATATATATATATTATTAATATATTAAATATATATATTAATATATATAATTATATAAATCTTACGTATCGTCATTTACGTCTTACCTCAGGGGAGGCTCATACTGAGCCTGTCAGCGGGCCAATAATCGATTTCCTACACCGTACAGTACTATTCACCTTCGAAGTATATAAATATTATAAAACGCAAATAGCATTCTCCTTACAAGCCTTTCAGACAGTATCGCCTGTGGCTAGTTCCTATCTAATTAAATAAAGATTTTCAGTGCTCTCTCCGAAATACTCATTTAATCACGTTACGACACAAAAGTTACTATATCTGCATATTCGCGCAATACCCGGTCTAAGGCCTCTCGAGTACTTTAATTACCTCTAACTTCTACATCAACTATATATTATAATATATATAATATATATATAATATATATAAATAATATATATATATATATATATTATAATATATACCACCTTACTTATAACTTTATATATATCGCTGTACTCTGTGATCAGCGGGTTAGAATTCTTGGTCTTGAGATAAGTCAACTCTACAATTAATAGACAGATTAATTAAAATTTAAAAGAGTCAAGCGTTTTCACGAATAGAGTGGCGCTCCTCGGCCTATCCTCGGCACATTACTATATGCCCGCCTGCTTTGGATTCATCATTGGTGCCTCAACCAGCTCATCTGCACACGCATGCATTGCGCAGCCGAGAGGATATCCTTACTCTCGCCTCAAGTGACTCACATTGCAGCCCCAGACGAGCACACTCCGCTCTCCGAACCACGGACAGACATCTTTTCTCGTGGTCTCACTGAAGAAAGGCCGCAAGTAGCTGTTAGGTGCAGTAGCTATGTGTTGTCTAACGCACCACTATTAAGTTCCATTATGTCAGTAACGGCTGTCGATCAATCTTCCCCGAGCTTATCTGCGGTACCGCTTGCAGTTAGCGTCCTGCACTTCATCTGCAGAATGTCCAATGTGAGAGCTTTCGTGTCTTATTATGTTTCCTCACTGAGTGAGATTGTTATACTGGCTGTATAGCTATGTACAGCTCTAAATAGTCAAAGGTGGGTACCAGATAACATGATCAGAGTAGCCAGCCCCAAAATATCAGAAATAACTTAATTTCTTGACGTCGTTGTATATTGTCTCTATCTGACCGTAGATACGGTGTCTTCCATTCATCGTCACTAATTGCACTCAGTAGTGGTACGACCTCCTCATATTTGAGAATTGTTAAATTCTCTTTCTTAAATAACACCTACAATAATCACACACCCGTATTTTATTAGATCCTAATTTTAGTTGACCAGAGAGTATAGCGTCAACTCTACCCGTATAATATAGTTCGGCGTTGTCTGTATAACTTATCCTGCACAGCATGCCTTGGATTCATCAGTAGTGCCAAGGAGCAGTCGAGTATTCCTGCAACATGTACGCGTATCATGAAAAATCCCATATTACTATAAAATATTTATTTTAATAATTTCCTTACTTCATGTAATAATATATCTATAGAGCTACTCATCTCACTTCTGGTTTATCTATCTCGTATTCTACCTATGTGGGACTACATAATATCTCTCACCATTTCTTACTCATTTATCCCACTTCATGACATTAAAATCACCCTTAGTAATATATGCTCAATGACATGTCTCGCCTACCACCTTTATACAACAACATACACTCCTTACCATATACCAAAATATCTAATGAACCTATACTTCCAATTCCTTACCTCCTCTTAGGTTATGCCCCTTGTTGTGGAGCATATTAACTGATTTATATATATTAATTATATATTATAATATTAATAATATATAATATGTCTCGTATAGGATGGATATTAAAGTATAGAAGAGCTAATTAAGTCCACTAGAAGTTGGGATGAAACATCAATAAGCAGCACTTGCATGTCCAATGCTAAATAAAGCTATTTGGTTAAAGTTGCTTATATAGCTAAGACAACTAGTGAGAGTTTTAGTGTTTTTAAGAGATAAAAAGGCCTTTAGACTCACACCCTATATCGAGAAAGAATGTTAATTAAGAGTGCATAAACCACCATAATGAATGTGTGAAGCTATATTGTTACAAACATTATGGTGAAATTAAACACCCTTATTAATAAAGAGCTCAATATATGACAATACATTATTGTAAGTAAAGCATAGCATAACTATAAGGAGGGTGATCAAATAAAAATTATCAGTAAGAGACTCAGATAATACGTATCAGCCTAATATATACATAATATAAGTAAAAAAAAACAAAACTAAAAGAAAAACAAAAGGTAAGAGCGAGCCGAGAAAAGAAGAAAAGGAGCCACCAAGAGAGAAAAATATAAGTTGAGAAGAAGATATGGTACATGTTGAAGTTCGAGCTTATGTTGCTTTGCTGCCTTCATAGATTTGAGAAAGCCTCTGATTAAGTTCCTAGAGAAAAATCATGGAATATCTACTATAATTGAAAGGCTTTAAAGAAATTTACCAATATTTTTTTGCTTATATTAAGAGTCATCGGTGAGAGATAAATACCACGAGTGGCAATACATATAGTATTTTTAATGTTTGAAAAAAAATACAGATGAGTAATCGGGGCGATAAATCGCTCGTAGGTCATTTCTTGTATTATTTTTATCCGACGTAATCGCAAAATGCACCATCATTTTCTATTAACATATGGAAGAAAATCAATTTACATGTTGTATAACCATAGCGATCCAAGTAGGTTGAATAAGGTGAGCACGGTTTCGCGAAGATAAAAGTCATTATTGAAATAAAAGATCCATTAATCGGAAGAATAAAAGATCAAATGCTTGTGAGATAGATACGAGGGAATCAATTTAATGAAGATATCAAAATAATAATTTAAATATAATAAGAATGAAGATCATTAGTGAAGTAATAAATAAAGATAAATTTGTATATAGTAGTTCAAGATTTGCCTATAAAATAATTTGAGGGAGAATGTATTGAAGATGAATGTGGTAAATAAAGAGTTTGACAGTGAATATAGAGAAGGGTAGGAAGACAGAATGTCATGCTGAATGGCAGAGAAGATAATATATCATGTTAACCAGATAATTACATGTAAGACATTATTAAAAGAATAATTCATGTAAACAGTCTTATATATAGTATAACAGATATGAATATATAGAAAATAAGAAAGAATACTATGATCAGATGAAATGAAGAACTAATATGGCTCTACACGATAGGAAGAAAAAGTTATCAATAAAATTTCAATAAGTATTTTAATTCTCCAGACTTTATATACGAAATCTATTTGGTAAATTATCTATCGAAATGCCAAGAAGTGCAGGATGAACAAGAGTCAAGTAGAATAAAGTAGAATGGTAATCACAAATAGTTGATAGTTCTTTAGCGGTAATGGACCATCTGGCCCATACAGAGTTAAATGAATTAATAAAATAACGGATGTCCTCCATATCTTCCTGTAAAAAATAGATTCATAAATATTAGAAAGAACGGAAGGTTAAAGATAGGAAGGATAGTTAGAATATAAGACGAGTTAGGTTAGGTTAGGTTAGGTTAGGTTAGGTTAGGTTAGGTTAAGGTTAGGTTAGGTAGGTTAGTTAGGTTTAGGTTAGGTTTAGGTTAGGTTAGGTTCACGGGTCACCTTTCTCGGTCATATTAAATAAGCTCTCACTTTACAGATGGATGAATGGAAAGACAGAAGATTAACAGACAGAACAAAAGCAGTTTACCAACAAGGTAATTTGTGAAAGCTTTCGGAAGCACATGCTTTAAGAATAACAAGAAGTAAATCAATATCAAAACCAATACGACTTCTTAATGTTATAAAGCTCAGAAAGAGCAATTAACCTTTTTAGAGGAAATTTACAAATGTGACCATAAATGATGGAGGTGAGGTGGAGAAATGAATCGTCAGCAATGAGTGAGAGGCAAAACAGGCATGATATGGTCCAGATTTAGTTGAAAATAAGACAACGGTGGGGCATCAGAAGAATGAAGAGGAGGGATCGGAGAAGCGGCAGAGTTGGAGTATATCCAGAAAGAGGGGAAGAAGAAGGTTTGGAAAGGTTTTTTAACTTCCCTACGGTTGAAAAGAGTTTTCAGTGTGACGAAAAATAGATTAATCACAATTCCCTGACTGAAAATATAAAATATCATATAGTTTTCTGTAACTTGAAAAAAAATTTAAGCACTTGAAGCAATTTCCCCTGCAAAGGATACCACCGAAAGAACGAGCAGAGTTTAATTTAAATGTACTTGAGTTTTGATGCAAGGGAAGGAAAATAAAATGCAATACGTGGCCTACTTCAGTTCCCCTCTCAAAAAATTGAACTCTGTTGTTCGCCCATCGCTCTACGACAGGGAACTCTCTCACCGTTTTACGTAATATTCACTTTCAAATAAAAAATAAAAAAATTAAAATTTCAATAATTTACAGCAATATACATGCACTTAGCAAAAAGAAAAAATAAAATGAAAAAATAGAACTAAATTAAAATTATATATATATATATATATATATATATATATATATATATATATATATATATAAATATATATATATAATATATTATATATATATATATAATTATATATATATATATATATATATATATATAATAGGGTATATATATATATATATATATATATTATTTATATATATATATATATAATATATATATATATATATATAATTATATATATATATATATTTATATATATATATATATAAATATATATATATATATATATATATTATATATGGATATATATATAGCGGTATTGGTTCTTGTTACGATGTTATGCTCTGAGTGAATAACCTAGAACATGAACAAATGAAACAAGAACCAATGCTTTGAGGATTTTGCGAATCCTCTGTACCCTTAACACTAAATTATGTACACTGTCAATACGATTTTTTTAAATATTCTTCTTTCTGTCCCTTCATTTTTGCGAAATGATTTATATCTTTGAATCTTCGCTCCTATACATAATTTCTACAAATATTTTTTTTCAAAGAGGTAGATGAAACGCCCAATGGCAACCCTTCCTTATGCGAAGGGCACTTGGCATCATCGCGCTGAAAAGGTGTGAGCAGCATCACCCGTTGTGATTCAGCCGCACACGACCCTAGCAACCAGGTTTTGGGATCTTTTTTCCTGACCCTTGCAACATTTATAATATGAGACTCCCGCCACTTAAACATGGTCCTCCCGGGTTACAAACCTCATAGGGCTCGACCCCATGAGGGGGACCCCTTTAATATAATATACACATGGATAACCTTACGATGCCTCGGAACTTGATGGATATAAAGATTGGCCAACCCCGGACTCGATAATTTATTACTCTTCTGAAATGAACTTCAAATATTGATGCCGTGATTCCCTCCATTTCACCTGGAAGGCCTCTGTCTATCTCCATCGCCTGGCACGCCCTCGACATTCCAGGTGCCCAAACGGTCGGGGGCAACCCCGAAAGGTGCATCGTTTAGGTCGTTTTTTAATTGCTTACTCCATATGCCTGCTCAACCCTCCGGGACTGCCAGCTGAAACAACATTCCTGATGTTACTTATTGCGATCCACCACCTCCAAAACTCTTACTGAGCAAAGAGACCATCCTTCTTAGCGATGCACTTGAAAAGCTTTAGAAAGTTGAAGACCTCCTAGTGCACGTTAATGAAGAATGGGCATCCTTTTTTGTTCAAGCTGCTAACAGGAATCAAAGTTCTATCTTGTCATCCTTAACAACGTCTCTCGGAAACATCCCTCGTATTTCCACTCCTGATAAATTAAGAAACACACCGCAATAAGGCACTATTTACTTTTTCAAACAGCAAAGACGAAGATAATTCTGTCATTCTATAGACTTTATCAACAGAAAAGAAGTTTGTCTGTAAACTACGCTACTGTTTTCCTTACTTGTGAATCGCCTGAAAATCCCAAATCTTCGTTACTGCTGCATTTTTAATACATCATTTCCCACCTACAAGGTGGAAAATTGGGTTTTGCAAGTTACACTGTTCGTACGTTTATTTCCCGACCCCAGACGTTGTTTTAAATGCCAACGGTTTGGTCATCCCGAAAATACTGTAGGGACCGCATGAAATATGCCACAGCCTGTGGAAAAGAATTTCACACTCCTCGTGAAAACAACTCTGACCTGCTGCAAAAACTGTGAGGACACCCACAGTGCCTCCTCTGTTAATGCCCCGTCTTAACCTTTTTGAACAATGGAAATTTCAGAGGTTATGCGCCATTTAAAAATTGAGCAGGATAGATGCCATACACCAACTAAAGACAAATATCCAAAATCAGGCAATCCTATGCCACAATTGCAGCAGCCCCCTGCCTCCGCGTGTCAAATCCACTGACACAATTCCATTCCAGTAGAACTCTCTCCTCAAAATCCCAACGAGACTCTAGCAGTTACTGTAACCTGCTCACTGCACTGCCTATCATTACCGACAATTCAAACAGTCAAAAACAACCCTCGGGATTCAGTTTGCCCACAAAAAAGGGGCCGTCAACAACCAAAACCCCGAGTAACTAGCTTTCAAACTAAACAAAAAAATGAAGCTAAGTTGGTTTCATCGTCCACAATAGCTTTTGAAGATGCATTTCAATGCCAAGAAACTATGCCCCATACCCTCTCACCGATGATTTCACCAAACTCGCTTAAGAGGCATGCATCTTTGTCCCCTATCCGTCTCCTACTTTACTCTTCCAACTTTGAAAAAGATGGTCCCCAACAGAACAAAAGGTTAAGAACCAAGACAAAGATTACTCGGTAAAATTTAAAAAACAATTGATTTTAAAGCAAAGGCACATCGACTCCCCAGCATGTAAAATACAACTCTAGAAGAGACTCGCCATAAAGTCTATTCCGAGATATAAAAAAGGCCCCCCCATTTGACATCAATTAGATTTGGTATCCAAGAAACCCCAGCTGTCGAAGCCAAACACCAACCATTTTTCCTGATAATTTACAAGATTAACCAATCCTCTGAATCCTCCTATAATAATTCTTTCCGAATTTCCTATCCCGAACTCCCCTAAAGGATTCCATGCTAAGCGGATGAAATGGATTATAGTTCCCCGAATAGAGCCTTGATGGTTTTAATCAACCTCTTTCCCAAATGATTCCTGCGCTTCCAACGGGAGCTGAATGGAAAAACTGCTCCAAGCGGCACACACACGCTTCAAGCTTTCTGGGACCCAGGATCTATCATCTTAAAGCAAATTGTCTCTTCTCCAAATCACTTCACCTGAATGATCACTGAAGTCCTCCAGCATCAGACTTTCGTAACCAAACAGATCCCAATATCGCCACTCCAACAACCTTCTCAAAAAAAATGACACTTTTTCCTGGTAAACACCTTCCTACTGGTTTCCATGTAACAGCCTATATACTTACTCCACACTTTTCTGAATCTGCAATGCTTCGCAGATAGCTTATACCACTCACTTTCCATTCCTAACATGAGCATTTTTTGGATGCCCTTTCTAACGCGACAAACCAATTCCACACAAAAAGATAGACTTGGTAAAACTCAACTTTAATTTTCTTCATTCACCTTGAAAACTTTCCCCCAAAAACATGTCGTAAACCCAAATCTCTGTTTTACGACTATTCCTTACCACCAGGGATTTTGTTGCTCCTTCCTCGTCGAGACTCACATCTCAGCCTTTTCTTCCCATCTGAATCCCACTTCCCCAACATCATCCCACTACCATATAAGAGACAATTTGGTCCTTCAAGAAGACTTAGTCGTAACATTAATAAATTTCCATGACACCTTCCCTTCAATGGATTGGTCGTGGCTATTACTCTAATTTCGAAGAACTTCTTCAACTAATAAACATATGTACACAAAAGTGCATATGTTTGCAGGGACTTCGGACTATGTCCAACTCTGCAACTTTTTTTCCAAACTCGTCGGAAATGTTAATCCCCGCTATAACCTCTATGAAAGAGGTGACAATGATAGGGAGGTGCAGGAGTATTCATTTCAATAAATCCGCCATTCCCCAGTTCTCTTCAAGACTACAAACTTCCAATGCAGTGGCAGCATGACTTCATCTGTCCACCGACCTTTACTGGTCTCCTCAATCTACTTGATTCTCGAGTAGTGAGTTTAACTAAGGTCGACTAGCTGATCTTTTAAGAGCTCACTGACCGACTGTTATAAACTAGTAGACTTCAAACTGCTTCGCCACCACTTATGGGGCGACTCTGTCACCTGGTCTAAGTTAAGATCCTTGTAGATCTTCTAAACCCTTTTCCGTGGATGCCTTAACACAGGAGCTCCCTACATATGAAACGATTTAAATACGAACACTTCTTCCTGTATTAATATTTCCATTTGCTCCCATTCCCATTAAGGATCTCTTCACGCTGGTCCCGCTTTTGATTATTATACGGCAGAAAACATTACCCCAATAGCCTTAAATGAGCCTGCTTCCGAGTCCACAAATGTTAAAACATAATTCCATCTGACGTATGACAGAGCGGAATGGGCTCTTTCATAGGCTAAAGCTATCCCAATCAGTTACCTCTCACCTCATTTTCAATAAGACGGTTTCCGACTGCTGATGATGCCTTTAACTTCTTCCAGCAAGTTATCATCACGTCTGCAGAAGCTTGCATCCGGCTATCTTCTGCAGGCAGGCAGTCGGCAACCTCTTGGTGGTCCCATGACTGCGCACAAGCTAACCCGGAGAAGAAATAACTCTATCATTCAATACAAAAGGAACCCGCACACCTCCAAACCTGAATTATCTTTAAAAACAGCTTGGCGCGGGAGATCTTTCGCCGAATACAATCGCAACAAGAAACAATACTTTTGAACTTTTACTTCGACCGTTAACTCCACAACTCCC
>JABUQX010093592.1:47500-57232 GCA_015478945.1 Trachelipus rathkii | reverse complement strand
AATGTCCTGTTGATTAATTGTAACAAGGGCAATGTGCATTGGAAGATTGAAGCAGGTATCCTTCGTCCGCTTTACAGAGTTTATTTTCAGTTAATAGCAGAAACACTCCTTAAAAAGCGAGGGGGGGGGACTCATTTTAAACACCGAGTTATTTTCCTCTTCATTCATCTGTAATAATTCAAAAGTACGTTGCATTCTGTCAATATTCAATGAGCTGATTGATGCTCAAGATAGACCAAATACACGATGATGGTTGATGATAGACTTGATCCAAAAGAGAGACTTAGTTCCTAAGGTGCCCTTTTTCAAAATGTTTAAATGATAGGCGTTACAAGCTTAAAGGTCTGCAGTAAGATCATAGGCGTATAAATTAACTATTCATTTGCGTACTCTTCAAGATTAAAACGGTTCACTATCATTACAGATACAGTTATTGGCTATTAAGTACTGTAAAAAGGTTCGAGTACAGAGAGTATAGGTCTCCGTGTAGAACATTTCATAAATCACGTCCGTGCAGGAATCATTTCACATGTAAAACTGATACCTCCTAAGTCCGAAAGGTGTGAATTTATATAAGGTGACTTTTTATAATTTCCTGAGTAGGCTTAATGTTCCACAATTCCCCTATTATACTTTCTGTGGCAAATTATCGTTCACAATGTTTAGGGATATTGATACCGATAATTCCTTTCAGTGAAAGTAAATATCTGTTTCAACTCTCTTAAAGGTACTTTGCCAAGTAGTATTCAAAAAGCGAATTTTCAATTTCAAATGTCGCTGTGCACTGAAACACTTTTCTAACATAGAGATAAGCCTCCAACAGTTTGAAAACAGGTTGGACATACAGCAGTAGCAGTAGCTTACTTTTTATTTTAAGAGCAAATTTTAGGATTTGACCGCGATAAAATGATTCTAGTATCTACAGATGGTAGAATGAGTCTTTCTTGAGAAGATATCGCCATTTAATCGACCGAAAAAATCATAAGTATTATTATGACTTTAGCTGCTTTTATTATATGTACAGCTTCAATCTTTGACTATAAAAACCACTGATATGGAGAGAGATGTTTAGCTCGTACGTCTGAAATAATTTAACAAATGTTTCTCTGCTTTGTCATAAGAATTAATTAGCAGCTTGAAGCACTAGTGAAGTTCCGTTAAGATAGACTTTAATAAACCTGGGTGAAACATGTATACAGGAAAATTGATTCTGTGTATACTATATGGTCATCACCCGAAAGAAGAACTGTACCATCAGGTTTAGTCAATCTTTTTACATATAAAAACACATTAGAGGGATCTAAGTATTGATCAGAAGTGCCTTGAATATTGAACTCTAGAGGAACATCTGTATTGGTAATTGAATGCAAAGGATTAATACTGATAAATTGGAATCGCTACGCCTAATCTTGTGAAGGGTTCATGGGGAGAAGAGATCCAAACCTCACTCTTTACAACAATCAGAAGGACTAGAAAGGATGAAGGAAATGATCTTGTATGTGGTGAGTTCTGGTCGTAATAATGAACATTTCGCATGAAAAACCTTACTTATATACACACGTCGTATAAAAAGTTATCAGTAGTAATTAAATAGCAAATTACATCAATACATTATTGTCTTTAGAGGTTTTTCCGCTTAGCCTTTTTCTTTATGACAATCTTTTCTTTGTCCCTCGACCTTGACCTGACATTTTACGTCTTATTTTACGTTAACATCATCCCACATCTCATCTGAAACATCGGCAATTCGTCTTTTTAATGCTCTACGAGGATTATTTCCTGCAGCAATATCTTGAATAGTTTGCAAGACCTGTCTTATAGCTTTTTTACCTATACTATTTATTCCCCACCTCTCCTGAGTAGAGGCCTTTCACTCTTCTCCATAGCTTAGCAAAAAAGTCCACCAGGCCATACCCCCTCGCATTTTTGATCCACTTTAATACCCTTTCTTTCGTCCATATTACAGGAGGTCTTTCTTAACTAATCTTTAACTTGCGAGAGTATGATTAAGGAATGAAAAAAATTAATATATCATGACTAACACCTCTTATATTATAATCCATTATTCCTGTAATGTACTGCAGCTGTTATCTTTCTAATATGAACTTTGCAGAACAATGTGCACGGACTTAAAGGGGAAAAGGATTTCCTTCTACATCTTTTAAATGCACGCGTACAGAGTCAAAATTTGATCTATTCAGAGGTTAATACATGAACATGTTAGGATGTTATAACTTTTACTCTCTTTAGGGAAAATCATTACTACTCTTAATAAGAAGCTTTGAGTATTACACTACATTAATTGATGCCTCCAATTATAATTGTATATACATAAGCCATACCTGGGTGGTTGAGCATCATAGGATGGGGTGCCATGTATAATGGCAGTACTTCGATCTGCTTCCATCTTTTTGTCATGTGGAGTCATGTGGTTAGTCTTCCAACATGATAAGTAATAACCCTTCTTCAACATTAGCTAAGGATATCATGAAGTAATCCAGCTACAGCATCCGTTAACGAATATGTTTACGTTGCCAATGGTGAACGTCTCAGAAAAAAACATATCACGGGTCTCGCAGGATTTACACTTTACTTTTGAGCTATAAATATTATTATACTTTATATTCATAGGTGCGCATTTCAGTTTTGTATACCAGATCCATTACACATTAAACTCATATTCAAATGAGACGTTATAATGACTGAAAATTAGCCAGGCACCATTTAAAATCAGATCTCCGCAAGTAAAATTCTTCAAAGAAAGTAATTCCTTGTACCATCGTGGACCTAGGCAGAGATCACGAGGTTATCTTTCACTTGTAATTATAGTTTCAACACATTCTACACTTCTTGCTACACCAACAATCCAGAAATAGATTTTTGAGGAAAAATATTTTTTCTATGTCTGTAATTTAATATTTCATTTACATTTAATCCTGCTTTCGTATCTCTACTTTCAATTATATAGGATTCATTAACGCAGTTGTAAAATCCGAGAGTTTATTATCAGGATGTAATCCAAAGAGGCTGAAGACGAGAGAGTTAAATAAAAGTGATCTTCACTCTCCATGATTGTAATGACAACTGATTAATAATTCTTAATTTCACTTGCTTTTATATGAGTATTAAAAACTTAGCAGGGTATCCCCTCCATTTCACCAGATTACTGTTTATTTTTCCCTATTTCCACTCGTAGCAATATTTTCAATTTATATTCAGAGCTTACAGGAATTTGAACCTTACTTTTTGTTAATTTGCTTGTTTAGAGAACCCCCCTTTTATCTTTTTCACCATCTAAATACTCAAGATAGATATAACTTTAAACTATCACGACTGAATTGGTCGGATTATTGTGCACTTTAAAAATTCAGTAAGTCAATCCGGATTTCATATCCTTTTCTTAAACATTTCTTCTGCATTCGAGAATACTCTTACATAAATCGTTTACTTATTCACTGAATATCTTTTAATTTGTTTCTTTTTCAGCAGATGGGTTCTACGGCCTCTAGTTTTGACATTTCTAAAGGCGTTGCTTTTATAGTTCTATGGTAAGATTTGTAATTTAAGAAATATAATGAAAAAATGGATTAGCATATTTCCCTTAAACTCGTTATATATATAAAAATAGTTTTTTAAATAAAGAGACGTACAATTTTATAAAAATAAAATGTTATATAACAGAAACTCTGTGTGTTTTTATTCTATTACATTACAATTTAAAATAAAAATAGAAATAATAATAAATAAAATAAGTAAAACAAAAAATTAAAAAATATAAAAGAAACATTAATGATGAATAAAATATGAGTTAAAACGTCAAACCAGATGAGTTAAAGCATAAAGCCAGTAAAACAAAAAGCATATACTATCCTTAGGTGTTGGAATAACACCTACTATTGATACTGTATTTACTGCATTAAGGATGTAATGTATAATGACGTTAAGCAGTCAGTAAGCATGAGTTTATAAAGCAGATAAAGCAGTGAGTTAAAGCAATAAAGCAGTGGAGTTAAAGCCAGTAAAGCAGTAAAACACAAAAGCATACTAATCCCTTAGGGTTTAGGTACACCTCTATTGATTACTGTTTTACTGCTTAAACTCATATATTTATTAAGTTAACAGTTAAACGTGGGATTAAAGCAGTAAAGCAGTGAAGTAAACCACCCACCCCACCCTCAGTATAAAGCCAGTAAAGCAGATAAAACAAAAAGCATACTAATCCCATTAGGTGTTAGGTGTAACACCTCTATTGAATTACTGATTTACTGCTTTGAAGTATGTAATATGTATTTATATGTTTTTTATATTAAATTAATTTCAAAATTTTATTAGAATTAAAATTTTATATAACAGAAACTCTGTGTGTTTTTATCCTAACATTAACAATTTAAAAATAAAAATAGAAATAATATTAATAAAAAGTACATAAAACTAAAAATAAAATATAACAAGAAAAACATAATGTTAAATATGATGTATATTGAGATATAAAAAGCAAAGTAACCCTTAGCGAGAGTCAGTGATGTTAAAGTATTGTAAAGTGTCAAGTGTGAGCTCCTAATGAAGCGAGTAAAGCGAGTGTAGCTTAAAGCAGTTACAAGCAGTACCGTGTAAACCGCAGCAATAGAGATGCCAATGTTAATACATAAAAGACACCACTATCTATTTGCGTTACTTAGGCTGATACGGGGTCACCCATACTCTATTAGGTTTATGAGCCTATATGATGACCGTAATCTTTTTTTGCCTTGTTTGCCATGACCTCTCTGGCGTCTCCTTCAAGTAATAAAATGATGATATGAGTGGATCGATAAGCTCCATAATAAAAACTTAGATGAGATTAGCAGGTAAAGCTCAGTATGAGATATTAAGAGCAAGATAACATAGCGAGAAAGGATATCCTCGGTTTTAAGCCTCCGCTTGAAAGTGCGGAGGTAAAAACTCCCAAGGCAACTAGCATCCATTTGAAGTGTGGTTTATTCGACTTCGGGTGGCTAGCAGCCTCATATCGCATCTCTACTGTCTCTGAGCATGTGCCCTGTGATAACTCTACTGTGGATAATATGAGTAAGAAGTAAAGCAGTAAAGCAGTGAGATATAAAGAAAGCAGTTAAAAGCAGTGAGTTAGAACGCTCGAGTAAAGCTGGTGAGGCTTAAAGCAAGCTAAGAGCAGTAGAAGCAAAGAGAGCGAATACTAATCCCTTAGGTGATACGAGGGTAAACGAACTGAGACCTCTGATATAGAAGTTGAGAAGGTGAAGTTAAGGAGTATTAATGCTGCTTATTGAAGAGTATGTGAGAGAGAGTATTCATGTAGTATTTAAGAAGATAAGTTGTACACACTCTCGTTGCTGGAGCAGCTAAGTAATGACGGTGTGATATAAACAAGTTCATGACTCTAGATATATATTGAATAGTTTACATTGATTATCATATTTTTTGTTCGCGCTGTAATATTAGTATCATCTACTGCCAGTATACTTCTGTCACTGCGGCGGCTCTGAGTTATTACGCTCTGTGAGAATAGTATTCGTCTTGTAGAGGTACTAGCACTAAGCTCTCGTCTGCTTGTGTATATTTGCAAGTAGATGACCAGTAGGTACACCACACATCCACTCGTTTCTGGCGGTAGCTTGTTCTGTAACTATAGTATCATTGCAACTCGAGACATTTGTCGTAGTTAAAATTCTTGAACATTAATAAGATACAGTAAGCAAAGAAAGAAGAATATTAGATATTAAAGTATGTAAATAATATAAGATAGGAAAGATTGATGAAGGGTTCTGAGTATCATAACATAGTAGATAGAGGGTAGGTTTGATCATGATCTAGCACGTAGGCTATGCTCCGGTTTATGGAGCTATATAATATATAGTATTGACATGATTATTAATTATATTTGTAATGAGTAATCGAGATTTCAATTAATAGCGTCCTTATAGTTATATTGTAGTCTATTATGATATGCTCGATAATAATTAAATGGCTTCAGAAATATGTATAAAATAAAATAAATAAATATAAATAAATATAAAATATAATATTAATAATAAAATAAATTATTTTCATTATACTCATCTTTATTATAATTGATTTATAGTATAACTGTACATAAAATTTATTACATTTATTTTAATTACACCTATAAGCTCTCACTCAGTATATATATAATCAGTAAATCTCACAAACTCAGCCATATCACCTTTACTTATAGCTATGTCTAATTCCTATTAGAAATTTGATTCTATTAATTCAAGTTAATATATATATATCATTTCGTGTGAAGTTAGCATTTATGGAAAAATCAATAAATCACTATAATAAAATCAATGTTCTTTATATACTAAATAGATCAGATCATAAATATATATTATATTATATGTCATAAACTCAAAAGTTTATATTCACATATATTAATAAGTATTATTTAAGTATCATCTTAAGACTATGTAAATATAAACCAACGACTATAAACCTAACACATCTTAAACGGAATTAAAACGTGATTAATAACGTTATATATAATATGGTCAAAATCCAACCTTCATTATATAGTTTTAATATTTATATACGGTACTACTCATATCTCATATCATACTCTATCTGCTTCTCTATGCTCATCCCTCTCTTTGCTAGCACTTGTTCTCTCTCTCGCTTATATATCTAACATTAACAAGGTTAATGTTTACTAATATATTTAACTTATGATATATGTTAACAAATATTTACTCATAACCTTGTTATTAAACTTAATTCATATTAGACGGTTAAAATGTATGACATTCTACATCAAAAGTTTTCATATATTAATTAAGTCTAACATATTATAACATTACCAGAACTAAGAATTAATGTACAAATATGCAAATAACCTTAACTTAAATTTAAAAGTAAGAATTAAAAATATGCTGTCATTAACAAGATCCACACTTACACCCGTAATAGATTAAATCTTTAAACCTAAGTAACTATTATCTCACTATAATAATCATAAAATTCCTCCAATTTACAATTATATCAGCAGTATCTCCTTATCTTAATTCAAATGTGAATTGACTTAACATTATAAGCAAATTGAGATTTATAGATACAAAGATTTTACTTAGCTCTCTATGCGTAACATCAAACTAAACTCATAAGATTATAGAGATAGACACATATGGATCAAACAAGTCAATAACATATCTCTATAATGCTATGGTAATTTATTGTCACTCGTAATATTAAATAGTCCTCCTGCAACATATTTCATGATAGCAGAATCAACGTATTAACGCAACTACACAACCCAGACGAATAAATATATCTCATTGATTTCATATTATCCAAGACTTAGTCCAAATACGATATGTGATAATGTCAACTGGTGCGTAACTAAACCCATAGTTTTTTGATTCTATTTTATATCATATATAACATTACATTTTCGTTTAATAGTATTATGATGTTATAGTGACCACATAAATAACTTTAAGTTTTATTGGTACTAATATTACCTCACTACCTCACAAAAATGCAAGTACTTAATCGTATTACGCATAGATAATACTCGCTCTATGCAATATATTGTAGTAAAATGATAATTACGATCTCTCTCTCATATAAATAGTTTTACTCTCTATCACATCTTTGAGAGAGCTCAATGTCGTGAGTATAAAAATTCATAGTGGCATGCTACGCCATCTAAACTGAAATTTATTTCGTTATTTTTTAGTATATTCAGCAGCACTCAATACTACTATATAACTAAGAGTAAATAGTATAAACTTAATACTAATATAGCTGTAATAGTATTAATTACTCGATCAATTTACTACTCATGTATAAACTGCCATTTAGGAAACTATCATGTTCTCACGGTGATATAATATATTGAATTATTTACTCTCCTCATTTTGCTTATATGTATTCAACTTTTAGCCTTCCTCATTATAGTATATGTTACTAATATATACCGTATAAAAATGTTCTATATAATAATTTCAGTTATATATATTTATAATAATGAGTTATTATGCTGATATTATGTGAACAAAGGAGAGTGTTGGTCGGGATTGAGGTGAAGAGTATATCACACCAACCCCCCCCCCCCCTTACCATACAGAGTATTTATGCAGTATTATATTTTAGATTAGTGTTTACAAGTAGAGACAGATTATGTCGAGTTAGATTAGAGTAGACACTCGACCAGAGGTATAAATTCTTACTATCACTCATTATAACAAATGTTACTTAAAAACAGTATTATTATATTTGTAGAACACCACCTTACTTTGATGTCTTCCCTGTATAGAAGTGTTCAACTAAGAATGATTCTGACACCTGAAAATTGAAATATGGATCCATTTATGTGGAATATTATAAATTTATTGAATCTACACATATTGCAGAAACATACGCTATGTCGATAAAATCATTTATGATCCATTTATATGACACTACTGATTAACTATAGTGGTTCTTAATATTTGTGAACTCATCTGCAAGGAATACAAAAGCAAATAAAAAAATTCAAGAAAAATATACACACACTCCAGGTTTAGAACTCGATAAATATAAATACATAAATCTGTTGTGTGTTATTGTTCGAAAGACTCACGTTACTTCTGATTGATACTAACTGTCTTAACTTAACTATGTGTGTTTTGATGATTCGAATAAAGAGTATGTTGTCATCTCGGTTACCTTTGTGAAAATACTATGTGCTATAAAAATATGAACTATGATATAGTGATATAATAAGATAAAGCTGTCTTTATATTTAGCTATAAGCTTGCATATTAATAATGGTATAAATGATGTATATTTAAATAACCTACATCGTTCATATGCATAAAAAAATAAGACGATGCGTAAAGAGATTATAGGATTAATAACACTCTAGTATAGCTCTTCTAAGCTTTATCTAATTTCATAGAGCTAGCTCTATATTTTACTTTCAGTTCATAATTTATTTCATATTAGTTTAGACTCATACAAAAACGAACAAAACATTCTAAAACAACAATAAGCCTACAACAACAACAACAACAAAAAATCACAATCAAATCAACAATATATAACATAGTTACAAAATAGTCTCTTATTAATATTATATCCAACTCAACTGATATATAGCTAACATAACTATGTTATCACTATTAATAAATCTTAATCATAGCATTACAACTAGTATATATAATAATATGTACTCAATGATCAAACTAACGCACTCCATCACCCGAATAATACTACTTAAACATATTACATATAATTACTCATACTTTACATACACTAAAGTAGCTAGTACAGCGTACAAAATGTAAACGTAACCTATTCATACTTTTCAAACATATCTCTATATAATATTATGTTTAATTATTTTAATAATTATAACCTTATTTAGCTATATATTCTGTACGTTAAGCTCACATTTCAGTTATATCTAATTTTACGATATAAACATAATAGCACAAAAAGAGTTCTCTTTTAATGAATATAACTCAACTGAATATATATTAAGTGCTTAAACTATTATATACAATGTTTATTACATAAATTAAACCTTAACATAGTATCATTTGATAAATCACTCTTAAATAAAATATATATGATACAAACGAACAAACCTAACTCATATACAAACTTACCACTATATACGTCATTTAAACATATATAATCTCTATACATATAAGTTCCTAACTTTAATACATCACATAAAGTATACTAGTACTCGATTGGTGACTCAGACTG
>JABUQX010093592.1:40000-42500 GCA_015478945.1 Trachelipus rathkii | reverse complement strand
TCGTAAGTTAGGTACGTTATGTTAAGTATTACTATGACTGGGTGAAATTAACACTGATTTACTAGAGAAATGATGAGTTTGTAAGATATTACTGTGTTAACTGAGAATGATGTGTTAGAAACTTGAGCATAGGTTAATTTTGTTGAGTAATGTAGTGTTTGCCAAGAATTTGCTAATGTTACGTTTATTCATAGGTCAATGATGTTATACTCGAGATGAGTGAAACTTTGATGATGATGTGTCATTCATATCAAGATGCCGGTACTTTATAGGATTGGTCACTTTTTTAGGGAATTCTTAGATGGATACTTCTTCTGTTCTATATGCGGGGAAGTGGAACATATCGTGTATTGTTATGACCTGTAGCTACTTTACCTTTGAAAGTAGGGAATTTCAGGTGTTAGCGATTATTCATCCGCGATTTATGTTAGGTTTGCATTTGTACATTATTATTCTTAGTTCAGTTGTGACATGTGAGCTTTTTGATGCTAAAGACTTTTTGCTAAGCATATATTCATGGGTCGGGTAGATATAAGAATTATTAAAAAGTATGGAATAGTTACGTTTGTATGCAATTGTAGTTACTACTGTGTAATGTGGAACTTTGTTAATGTTAGCTGATTTGTTCGTGCGTAAGTTGTGTTAGGTTGTCGTTGTAATTATTTGTTAGGTTTATTATGTGAAAACATTGATGTTAAGTCCTAATTCGCTTTAGTATATGAAAGAACTCATTTTTGTTGCTATGTTTATCAATGTGATACTCGAAATGATCGTAATCAATGGTTTAATGTAATCTGATATCGCTAGAATATGTTTTTGAAAAAGTGTGAATAAGTTACGTTTGTACGCTGTACTAGCTACTTAGTGTTGTTAAGTATGAACTTTGTTAATTGTTAGTAGTTTATTCGGGGGTGAGGTGGGTTAGGTTTTGTCATTGCTCATATCTTTAGTTCTGCTAATTGCTATGTTAGCTTTATAATGTGAAAACCAATGTTACGTGCAATATTCGTTGGTTGGTATTAAAGAACTTATGTTTTGTATATGTTATTGTTGTTTGTTGTTGTTGTTGTTGTTTGTGTTTTGTTTTGTTGTTGTGTTTTGTTGTTGTTTTTTAGAATATATACCCTTTGAACTGATATGAGTCGTTCGTGGTATATTTGTTTACTTTCTTCTGATTGGTTGAAAGAAGAATCTCATTACTATAAGGGTTGTTTACGCTTACGATTTCCGTCAGTAAGGCCATTTTCGCGTACTGGTACGATATTCTCGCATCTTACACCTGTTGTTGTATATCGTCACGAGGAGCTTCGTTTTCCAACGATGTTCATTCTATATTTAAATCGCCAACGGTATGGATACGATACATTGCGTGATTCCTGATAGAGAGTCAAATAATAGACCTTTATTGGTTTGTGTGATGGAATCATCAAGATTATCGACATCGATAGCTGCATGGAAGAGGTAAGTGTTTGTTATCCGGAAAGTTAAACGCTTAGAAAATTCTAACTGGAAGACAACTCGTTAAGTTTCATAGATAGACGTTGGTGTTCTCGCGTCGTGTGAATATTAAAAACCTTGATGTACGCATCTACTGGAACCTTCGATTTTGTGTGACCTTCTATCGCACATTTATAGTTTTCACAGTTCGAACACCGAATATTACAGCATGCTTAAATAAAAAACGAATTAACATCGAATCTTAACGATGTTGACATACTGAACATAATACATATAGCACATGGTGTATTCTATGATATTTACACCGAATATATTCCTATAATGCAATATACAGGAATGCGTTATACTATCAGCTTGGATGAGTTTACTTCTCTCTTGTATGAGAGAAGAAGTGTCTGATCAAATATGCCGCAAAAAGTTTAGTGATGCTGAAGCATTTATATTATTCTTTCAAAGGGTGTAGAATCTTTAGAATTAGAACGACCAATTCTGTTGTCCTATTCTCTGCTTAGATGATTAATTATTTTAAAATAATTATTGTATTTATGTATTTATATAACACTCTAATGAATTATATGTTATAAAAAAGTGAAACTTGTTTTACTTTCCCGCTTTGTTCGGTTAGTGGCTTAAGTTGTTAATGATAAGCTGTTTTATTCGTCTGGTTGTATGTGTGGCTAAGTACGTTATGTTCATTAGTTTAGCTTTATAGGGGTAAAACTATAATACTTTGTTTGCCTTTATCCATTAGGTATTAGCTGGTTAGGTAAAGTTATGCTAAATTTTTTGTTAAACATTACTATGTTTAATGTAAAATTTAACATTTGTCAGTTGGAGATATGGTTGATAAAGTATGAATGGATTATGATTTTGTGAGTTATGTTAGTTACTTTACTGGGTTAAGTGTGGAACTTTGTTAATGTTAGCAGTTTATTTTTGCTTAAGATGTGTCAGGTTGCCTTTTCATTATTTTTAGTTCTGGTATGTTATGTTGATTATTTTAATTATTTGAAACTTTGTGACGACTGCATACTTTCCCAAA
>JABUQX010093592.1:32500-35000 GCA_015478945.1 Trachelipus rathkii | reverse complement strand
ATAAATTTATAATAATAATATTAATGGCATAAATATATAATAATTCTACATAACTGAAATAATATAAATCATGATAAATTAATATAATAATTATCAATAACAATAACAATAACCAATGCAAAGATAATGACAATAATAATTAGTTTTATCGAATAAATACATATTATAACTAATTAAGATTTTTTTGATATAATAAAATATAATATATATATGATAATGATAAGATAATGATAATGATAATGATGAATGATAATTGATATAAAATTAATAAAATAATAATTATATAATATAATAATATAATATAATAATATTAATAATAATAATATAATTAAATTAATAATAATAATAATATAATACTAAAATAAATAAATTAATAACATAATTTAATATTATAATATATAATAATAATAAATAGTAATATATAATATAAATAATATAGTAATATAAATAATATAATAATAATTAATATTATAAGTATCAAATATATAAAATATAATATATAGAATTAAATTAATTATAGATATCATAAAATTATGAATTAATCTCAGAAATCAGATAAGCATGTATGTAATAAATTGTAAAAAACGATATATAAAATTGTATAAAGATGATTGTATACTACCCAGGTGAATCAAATTTAATGTCATTCTATAAGACACAGTGATCTAAACAATAACAAAGTTGACGAAACTCGAGAGTTCCGTAGATGTTACACACTCAACGAGGATGAAACATAGTGACACCGGAACTTATATAAATAGGTAATCTATGTAATCTTAATAATTAATATAGATTAATAATAAATATATTATATTTTATAATATAATATATAATAATATATAAAACTTAAAATAATATTATAATATATATCAATATTTACATCTCAGTGAGTAATTATGATTTATACTTAATGATTAATATAAAGATAAAATAACTATAAATAATATATATATTTTTTTAATAAAATGAAAGAAATTATTTATTTTATAATTAATAAATTTTAAAAGCTAGTAAATCATAAATATATATTATTATTTAATAATTACTATAAATAAAATAAAAATAAATCTGTTTTAAGAAAATCCACTTAATAATATAATATAAAAAATCAATTTTTATATAATAAAAATAAAACTTAATAAATAGAATTAAATAGTAATAATAATGAAAATAATAAATATAGAATATAATATCTTATAAAATAATAATTATAATAATAATATTATAAACATAATGATTTATATAAATTAAAATATAAATAATTAGAAATGGCATAATAAGTATATAATTATAATAATTAATTAATTAAATATAGAAAAAATTATAGTATGATATGAATTTGAAAATCAGGCAGCAACAACAACTACAAAGACACACACAATAACAACACATACTAAAACACATAACACAACCCATCACACCCCCAATTATTAATATTATTATCTTATTTATTATATATATATATTAATATAAACATTTAATATTATAATATTATTATTAATATATATATAATATATTATCATACTAGATACGCGACTTTAATATATTAATATATATTAATATTAATTATTAATATATAAAGATATATATATTTTAATAATAATATTATAATAATTAATATATATAATATCTATTAATATTATCATATATATTATTATATATAGTAAAGGAATAATATATAATATATTATATATAATATTTATAGTATATAGTATATATATATATATATTATATATAATATATAGTAATAATATATATATATAATATATATATTATACTATTATATATATAGAGAGAGAGAGATATATACTAGTATATATATTATATAAGTTAAAAGGTATGACATAAAATTTAGACTCTTTGCATTTAGAGTATGTATTATAAAGCAAATGGTTATTGGTGGACTTCTGCTACGCTTCTCTTGCTATTAATCAACCATTTAGTAGTATTCTCTGGCTCCATTACTGAAGTTTCCAACAAAGTGTTTCTAATATATTAAATGAGTTTTTTATGAATTTGCCATTAATAATAACTAGATTCATGTTTTAATAAATATAATTAATGTGAAGCAGAGTCATAAGGCTAGGGGTTAGGGTTATAACAAATTAAGATATGAAAATATTTTGAAAACTGTAGTAATCGTTAAGAAAAAAAGATAGAAAAATAGTTGCAAGACTTTTTTTTAATCAGTATTAAAATTTTAATGTGAAAATGTTCAATATGTTAAAATTATTTTTAAATTATTAAGACTAGCTTAAAGCAAGTAGGGTCTGCCCATAAATTGCATAACGTTGTAAAGTATGAGAGGTGCCTTTGATAAATGAAAGAGTAGTGGGTCTCATTTCTGGTTATGAGTAGCTCTTTAAAATTAATATTTTTTAGACCTACATGTGTTAAAGGAAGAAGCCATATGGGCCTACCGAAACTGCCTCTGTGAAACTAAAGCAGGTAATCACCCATATCATGCTTAAGAAGGCATGCAAACCTTCATTCACACCAA
>JABUQX010093592.1:25000-27500 GCA_015478945.1 Trachelipus rathkii | reverse complement strand
TATCATAGATATATCATATATATATATATCATATATTATATATATTATATATATATATATATATAATATATATCATATATACTATATACTAATATAATATATATAATCGTGGCGTTCTTCTCCATTGATGCAAAGCATGCAATGAATGCGTACCTATGTTAAGTAAACAAATAATTACAGCATGTATACTTTGGTCTGATGAAAATAACATAATTTTAAATTTTATATGATGACCGCATGCAGAGCACGAAAAAAAAATCCGCTTATAGCCCTTATTCTATTAGTAAATATGGTCGAATATGCAATACAATGACAGAGATCAATTGCATTCAATATGAGAAAACAAATGTTACTCAAAAATACGCCTTACCGCACGACTAAATACGGGCTAATTTACTTACTTTTTTTTTTCATCATTATGCCTTTTTTACTTCGCTTCTATTAAAGGGAGAAAAATTAATATGTAATTTAGATCTTAAAACAAAAGTGAATAAGTTTTAAATTTAGTTGCCTTTTTTTTCATCAATAGGGCCTTTTCATGTTTTGTTTTCGAAGCTTCTGAGGTTTTATTATTCATTATTATTATTATTATTGATTATATATTATTTATTATTAGTTATTATTATATTATTATATTTATTATTTATTATTATCTATTATTATTATATTATTATTATTATTCAATTATTATTATTATTATTATCATATTATTATCTATTTATATTATTATTATTATTTATTATTATTATTATTATTATTATTATTATTTATTATTATTCATTGATTATATATATATATACTACTATTATATATTCTTATACTATACTATATATATATATATATACATATATACTAATATATATACTATACTAGTATATATATAATAATATATAATAATATATATAATAATATAATATATATATATATGGTGAAACTAAAGAAGTCAAAGTACCCGCATGATATCTCTAAAATTAAGATAGGTACAAGAAAACTAATAACATATATGGAATCAGCATAAGAAATTTGTATGGAAAATGATTTTTTTTTTTTAATTTCTCCAAAACTACGATAAGTACAAGAAAACTAATAACATATATGGATTAAGCGTATGAAATTTGTATGAAAAAAAGGATTTTTTTTTTAACTAAAAGAAAACTTAGGGTAAACCGCAAAGATGCAAAGAGTCGAGGCTCTCGGCCTCCTGGGGGACGACGACAAGGGGAACTTCGTCCCCCCTCTGTCCCACCGTCGGATCGAGCCCCCTAAAAAAAAAAAAAAAATTCATACGCTGATTCCAAATATGTTATTAGCAAATAAAAAAAAATCCTTTTTTTTTTTATTACAAATTTCATACTCTGATTCCATATATGTTATTAGTTTTCTTGTACCTATCATAGTTTTGAAGATAAGATATTAAAAAACAAAATAAATAATAAAAAAAAAATCCATTTTCCATACAAATTTCATACGCGGATTCCATATATGTTATTAGTTTCTCATGTACCTAACTTAGTTTTTATAAACTTTATCATGCGCGGGTTTTTTCTTTTAGATTCGCATACTATATATATATATATATATATATATATATATATAAATATTATATTTTATATATATAAAATATATCTTTTTATATATATATATATATATATATATATATATATATATATATATATATATATTATATATATATATATATATATATATATATATAATTTTAGAGGATAAGCATTTTCTATAGCTTTTAAGTTTCCAGCATTGCATGCGTCCAAACATGAGGCAGGAATCGCCACTGATTATATTATATATATATATTTTATATAATATATATATATATATTATATATTATATATATATATAATATATATATAATATATATCATATATACTTACTATATATATATATTATATATATCATATATATATATATATATATAGTATATATATATATTATACCCTATTACACTACTATATATATAGACCTCTTAAATACTATATAAACTAATCACTATTAATACTATATATCATATAATATATATATATATATAATATATATATATATTATATATAATATATATATACTTAATAATATAATATTATATATATATATATATATATATTGTATATATACATATATATATACTATATACTATATATATATATACTATATATATATATATATATATATATATCATATATATATAGTATATTATATTATATAATATATATATATATATATATATATATTAATATTATATATATATATTATATATATAATATATATATATATATATATTATCAGGGCGTATTACATAGGGTAGGTAGGGTAGGAAGCTCCTACCCAATATTTCTGAGTCTTTTTAATAAAATAAATTAAATTGTAAACTTAAGAAAATTACTAAAATTTTATATCAAAGTAAAAAAAAAGAAACTAATATTTAAAAAAAAAATTAAAAAAAAGCAACTACTTTAGTAATAACGGTTATAATAATTAAATTAAT
>JABUQX010093592.1:0-7500 GCA_015478945.1 Trachelipus rathkii | reverse complement strand
CATATATATTATATCTGATCATCATATTTATATATTATATAGAATAATACTAACTTACTTATACTATATTGTATAAAATCGTACTATTTATATATTTATAGATCGCTTTACATTATATTCTGATGTATCTTTATAATTAGATATATTAAACTCGACTTTATCTATATTTATATAGTGAATATCATCACGTAATACAATTTTGAATCGCTCTATACATATATTTATGAGTATAACTTACTTATATATATATATATATATATATATATATACTAATATACTATATATATATATATATATACTATAACTTATTTATAATATATATATAATATATATATATATATATATTATATATATATAATATATAATAATATATTATATAATATTACGCTCATATATATATATATATAATTATACATTATATTGATATCGTCTTTATACTATTTAGTATTGTGTATTTATAATATATATATATTAATATAGTTAAATATATTCATTATATCACTTATTATTATTTAGTTATATACTCAGATATTTTATATATTTATTATGTTTATATATAACTATATATATATATATATATATATATTTATATTATTATATATATTATTATAATGTATATATATATATTTTATATGTAATATTATATATATTAATTATGGTTATTATTATTATTTAGTATATTATATTATATATATTGTATATATATTTATATATATAATTAATTTATATTATTATATAATATATATATTATATATATAGTTAGATACCTAAGTTTTTTATATTAGATATCAGCTTTTATATTTGATCTTAGTATATTATAGTTAATCATTAACTATTATTTGATTACGTACATATTATATTCATTATATATATTATATATACTATATATCGTATCATATTATTATTATTATATATATATTATATTATATACATATTAATAGGTATCTATATTTTGAATAGCTTATATTATTATTGATACGTATCTTTATATATATTGTATATTATTATAATAAAATCTATAATAATATAGGTATATATATATTATTTATATCGTACTTCTATTATGATATTACGTACTATTATATATTGATACTAATTATACTATTTTATATAATTATTCGATTGACTCATTATCTATTAATATCTTATTATATATTTGATATACTATATTATATATATTAAATATATATATTAAATATATATATTTTTTTTTTTTTTTTTTACATGATACCACCACTCACGGCACCATGCCCTATTTCAAAGAGGGCGGCCCTAAGAAAATAAATAAATAAAATCAGAAGTTCAATAGTATATATAGAAAAATATCCTTCTTAGACAATAAAGACTTAACAAATTAAAAATATATTATATGTAAACAAGATTTATATTTACACCACACACTGACAAGGCTTGCTCATAAATCGGTCATTCCCTATTCAGGTTCGGGCCCGCAGACGCTTGGGATTACCATTAATGTAGCATAGTGTATAGATTACAACAGATTGCGGGTAAAACTCGAAGAATGGCGAAATAGGATATTCCCCATCAGAAACAGAAACCTCGCTCAGTTGATCACTCTCTGATCGCTTTTTTATCGCTTTTTGGATCGTTTTATATCTTGATAGTTTTAGATTGGGGACCTGCGGATTAAGCAAAGAAGAAAAGTCTCTTTTGGTACCTATATAGCAGAAGTGCATCTCTTTTGTTCTTCCATATATTTCGACCAACAGCATTTTCTCTATGAGAGAAGCAAGCACCTTCTTAGTTTGTTAACGAGGGCGACGTAGTGTTGTGGAAGGGAATATGCCGAGTTTTGAGGTCAATTCTCGCGAGCACTGATCGTGCCGTATTTTGTAATACCTTATAGAAAAGATTGATCAGATGGTCACTCAAAGTCTTCTTACTTCATGATGAAGGTATGTCGGTCCAGGGTTATGTCAAGAGCAGTTATTGGAGACAAGTTTTTATTTAAGCCTCTTAGTCTTAGCTTCAACTGCTACCTCCAAAAGCGTAGGAGTGGTTAGACCGGAATCCACCCCAAATGTGGGAACAGTATTTCATGCAGGGGCGAATAAGAACCTTTATATAACTGGGAGTATCCTGAGCAGCCGCGATCAATTCCCAAAGTAAGAAAAAAATTCACTGCAATCTGAACAGAATTCCCAGGTTTTTTGAGGCCATTTTAGCAACCGACGATGTTGATGTGTAGGATGCTCCAAGTCTAATTTCTACTATTTATGTTTAGTCCTAGAATGTTTATGTTTTGTTTACGGGTATAGTACATTAGATCCATCAAAAGGGATAGAGGAAAGTTGGGGGTATTTCTGCTTATGATGAGGGTCCAGAGTATGCAAGGAAGTCTTGCGTTTTCACAGGAGTTCGTACTTCACAAGATTACGGTTTACGATGCCCCTCACTGAGATAATCCGACCAAATCGGCAGAAGAATGAATCGGAAAGTGGTGAGACGAAGAGGCAACTCTCTACAAACGGAGGGATTGCATCAATTAAAATGAGATGGAAGAATGTTGAGAGTTGAGTTACATCTCCGCATACGAGTTAGAATCAGAGTATGAAGTGCAGCTTCTAAGAATCTTTTGAGAAATATATTGTAAAAGTAGGTAATTAAAGTGGAAGAATTTAACAGAAACTCCCTCTGAGGTGAACACCAACAGTTAACTACAGCATAAACGGAAGGAAGAGGTTGCCTCTCCGTATGCAACAAGAGACTCAATGGAACGCTTATCTGGATAAGGAAAACTATGCCGCAACGAGTAAGCATATAGCGGAAGTGGAGGATTATCGCCATAATCATAGGTTGTGAAGGTAGCTTATGAGCGTAGCGACGGGCATGCTCCACGCTCTCTTGTCCAAAAGCTTTAGTATGTTCAAGTGCCTAACCCACACAAGACTCCCCCTTTGATGATCCTTAACATGATAAGGCAGAAGATACTCATATGGATCCCAGATTAGATAGAAAGGGATAATCACCAGTTGATCTCTGCCGATATGTTCGAAACAGCCGATCATGATATCGGAGTCTGAAAGAAGGATGCTGGAGATTTCTTATATGGTTGATCTGAGGAAATGAAGCTTGATTTATTTCTCGAAGGACTGAGTTCAAGTACTTTAGATAGAATTACATAAGTTTAAAAGATGGCAATAGGTCGTTAGTTAGAAGGATCATGAAGCGGCTACCTTTTTTGGATCGATGATTGGTTCCTGATTTTATGAAGCGCGCTTCCCACGCGCATTGAGTGAAAGTATTAGTGTTAGGCATAGGTGAGTTAAAGTCGCTTTTTAACGAACAGGCGCCTATGCTCCCCGAGAAGCGCAAACTTCTACAAACCATATTACTATTTGATTGGAATACTTATATTAGTATATATATCTTATAATATTCAGTATTATTATGTATATTATAATTATATATATATTTAGTATTATACTCGCTATTATATTATATATATTAGATTATACTCGTGAGGAATATACCGAAATTTGTCCATGCGTATACGTACTTAGATATATAGATAATATATATAATATATACTATATATATATAATCATTATGAACATACTTAATATTATTATATTATAAGATCCACTCTTAATTTATATATTGATGTGTAATTTAATGGTTGCTGAAAATAGGTATTTAGAGTTGGAAAAACGTAGATGAGAAGTACGGTGTATAGTATATATTTTATTATAATTGATTTCGTGAATAAATATATTTAATGGCCCAAGCAATTTATATGCCTATTACTTATTGTTTTATGATATATAGTTTACGCTTATTTTACTGTGATAATTGTATACTTTATTATATATATATGTTACTGATAATAACTTATTATTATATATAATCCTATATTATAGGTCAATATTATTATTATACGCTTATTTTATATACTATATATATATATATATATATATACTTATATATATATATATATATGGATATGTCTCAGAATATTATTTATGTATATATAACTTGCTCTATAATATTATTATTATATATTATTATATATATTATGATATAATACTCACTTATGTTAAATCTATATAGTAATTCTATTTTATTATATACTATATATGTATTAGTAATATATATTTGATAACTATAGTCATATATAGTATTTTATATATATATATATTTTTAGAATTATATATATATTATCGTACTTTATTATATAATTATAGTATAGTATATAATATATCTATAGTCGTTTTTTGTATATACTATATTAATTGTCTTATATATATATAATTATGATCATATATATACATACGGACAAACGTTACGTGATTAGTGAAATCATTATATATATTACATCAATATATATATATATCATTACTATATTATATTTTATAAGTTCATATATGTAACGTATGTCATTATAAATCGGACAATACGTATACGTATTATACATCAGTAATGTGATATTGACATTATTAATATTTCAGACAGTAATACTTATATATATAATTATTTTGGCGCTATTTCGCAACTTTACTTAGCTATTACGTTACAAGCTCATACTACATCAGTAATATCTCAGCTATATTAAGCTATAATTATATAATATATATATATTGTAGGACGAACCAACTAAATTCGGAGCATTAGTTAAGATTTTGTAAAATGAACAGATTGTCTTTTTCTGAAAGAGTTAAAAAAATTGAAGGTGTTTATTGTGCATGCTCCATAATTTTTTAAGATAATAGAATATTTGCAAAAGTTTTTGAGTAGCATTGAAATTGCTGATGAGGAAAATTACTGCTTAAGTCCACGATCTACATGTTTCACAGTTACGTGTAAAAAGGATTTGTTAATTGTTTAACTACAAACAAAGTTTGAATTTTCGCCACTCCAAGTATCCGGGTTGAAGAGTAATTTCTCACAGTTTATTATTGAAAGTTTTAGTCATTTCTCTCTCTCTTGTGGATATTTTCGTTCATTTAATTAAAGGCATGATATTTTTATGGTAGCTAATGTTGAAGTAGGAACTTAAAAGTATATTTCAAGTGCATTGTGTTTCAATTTAAAACCAAAGCCGCTGTGAACACTGCGGTGCCCGCAAATATGTTGCATTTTTGAAAATTGTGATAAAAAAACGAAACCAGGTTATATAAGTTGCATTTTGATTCGTTTTGCAGTGTTTAAATGTAACACCAAATTTAATAGCTGTGAATGCAAATTTTTTTACGAATTAGGTAAGATATATATACCTCCAGAGACGGTGTGATCAATGTAGGTATTGTCTTGAGATTTTGAAATAGGGTATTTTCTTAGAGTGAATTATGGGAATATTTAAACGATATATAGGATATGTCAAAAAAAAAATGGACATTGGAATTTTCTATGCATTTAAGGAAATTCGCGTATGAGAATTGAGTGAAAGGTGATAGATATAATTAACGGTACGATCAGTGTTTAAATTCAGGTAGATTAGTATAAAATTTATCAGTAAACGGAATATTTTTCTCTTTATTTAAGAAGTTGATTCAGATTCTTTATAATATATTATATTATATGTGTGATCGTTTTTTGTTGTGGTGTGGATGGCTTTTTTTGATCAGGTTTGATCGCTTTCTAATCGAAATTTTGTGTGTGTATACCTGGGTTGTGTGCAGGAAGCACCACAGGCCGTGTAGGTGATGAGGAATTTATAGACACAAGGATTTTTAAAACTAATAGTACACCACAGACGAAAGGTTTAAGTTTAGCAAACTTGAAATTGGTGTAAGGAAGACAATTATAACCGTAATAGAATTATTTGGTTATTATTATTTTATTATTATTATTAATTATTCATATTCATTATTATGTATAGTCTATTATTATTATTATTATTATTATTTATTGTATTATTGTAATCTGTTATTGTTTATGTCCGTTATTAATATGTCTCTTGATATTTATGAGGTCTATTAGTTGACTAGTGTTTATTAGTTTTTCATACCTGAGGGATATTAATTATTATGTAGTGGCATGTTTGACTGATTTGTAGATTTAGGTTTTATGTATGTTCATTCGGTCGCATTCTTTCGCCGTTATTATAGAGTCATTTATTTGTATGCAAGGTTTTTGGGGATTTATTATATTATTATTATTATTATTTATTTATTATTATTATTATTATTATTATTTATTATTTAGTTAATTATTTATTTATTTATTTCATTATTATTATCTCTTTTTATTATTATTATTATTATTATTATTATATTATTATTATTATAATGTTATTATTAGTGTTAGGATAATTTATTGTCACTAATTAGTTGATGAAAAATGATGATGGTATACTACAAATTTATATTGTCATTTTTCAGGGTGTCGGTTGCGGGAGCAAATCCAAAGGACAATCGTGTGGCTAAGTTAGCCCCTTTAGGCTTAAATCAATCAGGAAGTGTGGGAGGCATCGTGACGGTGACGACTGGAGCGTTTGTCTCACCCATCACTAATCTGGAAATAGCCAATTTGGATCGTACTGTTGGGCTAAGTCGATCATTGACATAGCGAGCTGTTCCTGGTGCTCGTAAGGAATAATACTTGCTGTAGGATTGTCAAAGGAATTTCCCGATCAAGGAAACTAACTTTCGGACCAATTTGGATAAGTTGCTGAGTTGCTCAGGAGCGTATCGTTCCGTAAATTGTATAAAATTCTGACACTAAATTGTATTATGAATATTTTCCGGAAAATCTAACATTGTACATAAATAAAGAATATCTTAATATATATATTTCTAGTAATAGGGTATAATAGGTTGTATGTATATATTTTGGTATTAGGGTATAATAGGATTAATATACTATATTTAGTAATAGGTATAATAGGATTGATATAAACTATAATTGAGTATTCATTTTATTATATCAAAAATTACATCTCGTGTGTTACTGAATCCTTTTTCTTTCTCATTTAGTGCTGTCAATGCTGGCATCTACAAAATTAATTGCGAAAATTGCACAAACACTTATATAGGAGAAACAAACAACATTAAATTTAGAATCAGTCAACATAAATCCGATCTAAAGGACGATAAACAATCATATTATAAGTGAGAGAAAAAAAGGAAGATTAATTGTAGCACGGAATAAAATAAATTAAAGGAGAAAGAAGAAAAGAACAACAAGAATTAAGGGATATAAAATAATAAAAAGAGGTGTAAGTCGAGGTAACAAGAGATTATTTATTTTTTTTCTTATATATTTTATCTCTTTGTTTACTGATTGTTGCCCATACTTTGAATTTTTATATTTGGAAATTATATATATATATATTTTTGTTCGCTAACCATATTTCTTGCTCTCTATGTCTTGTTTACGTATTTAGGAATAAGTACGAAGCAGAGAGAGAGATTTTTTTTTTTGAAGAAAAAGTAAAGGAAGAAGGAAAAGAAGAGCATAATTTATTTCATTTTTTGTTTTGCCTTTATTTTTTGGAAATACGAGGAAGTGATTTAACATATAATTTGATGTCCTCAATCA